>JAQFZO010000697.1:0-21489 GCA_034695885.1 Geophilus flavus | reverse complement strand
TGGAATATTTTTCCAGGATCTGGATCTATACGACAAAGTAATAAAATCTTTAAATATAAATTTTCTGAGCAAAATTCGTGTATTTATACTGTATTTCCAGGCGTTTAACGCCCTTCAACGGTGTCTAGAAACTCGGAAAACTTGTTTAGATCCCGATCATCCACTCGTAGGGCATACATTTTACCAATTTGGAGGTAAAATTACAATTTAAAATCTTATAAATTAGTTTACGATTTTCAATTTTCATTAAATTCCAGATTTGACTTAATAAACCAACTTCGAACAAGAAAATTTTAGAAAAAAATTATACATAGAATAAACGAAAGATTTATTTCAAATGATTCGTTTTAATTGGGTAACAAGTTTCTTTAAAATACTATAACAACAGGACTTGGTTGAGTTGCGGAAGATTGAACAACGTGTTTTGGCCAGGAGGTTCTGGCCTGGGCGTGGCCTGTGAGAAAACATGGTGTATCCCCTACATCTTCGGCGGAAATGACTGCCGCACGTTTCACTTGTTTTGCCTTAAGAAAAAAATTTAAAAAAATCAGAAAAAAAAAAATCATAAAAATTCATAAAATGAAAATTATTAATTGCTCCATACTTTTTGCACTGCCGCACGTTTCTCTTGTTCTGCCTTAAGAAAAAAAATTAAAAAAATCAGGAAAAAAAAAAATCATAAAAATTCATAAAATGAAAATTATTAATTGATCCATACTTTTTCGACTAAAAATCGTAATTTTTCAGCTTCTTGCTGTGCTACTTCTTTCCAATAAAGGGAAAAATCTGTCTATAAGTAAAATTGGAAAAAAAAATTAATTTTTCTTGGAAGAAAACTGTTATTCCAATGGAATAAGAAAAATGAAATTAGAAAATGGGTTTCTTCGGCAATTACTTTATTGTTCACGCCCATTAACCTGTGGCCTTCATCATCTAGAAAAATTTTTTTAAAAATATTTTTTCAACTTTTTTATGCTAAATTGAAATTACCAGAGTATAATTTTGAATGAAACATGCATCCAGCAAACATTCCTAGACCGAATATGCATAGTTTGTCGAACGCTTCGAAGAATTTTACCGCAGCCATGAGTCCGGTTAGGCTTAAAGCATGTAGATGATGAAATATCTTCGAAAATTAAAATAACAAACTTTCAGACCCCAATAGTTTATAGAAGATATATAAATAAATATATTTTTCGTTGCGATCGTGAATTAAGAAATGGAATGTCGTGTCGCTGTAACACGCTCTTCTGATTGGCTGTTCGCCGAGACTTGTGCGCATGCGTTGCTTCGAGGCCTAATCCCCTAGGGGCAATGACCCGTACTTTTTTTCCCCTCAATTCCTTGCGTTTTTTCCGCACGCGTCTTTCTAAACTTTAAAAATTACTATTTTATGAGTAAAGTGACGATTTTTATTATGGATGTGGTAAAACGTGCCGTGAAATTAGATCGGGAAAAAAATGGTGGCGATAGAAGCCTCATCAAAACCGTAATGCGCATGCGCACTGCACAAGTCATTTCTGTATGTCAGAGAAGTGATGCAAATACGATTTGCACTTCTTTCATTTCTTTCACTCAATAATAGTCAAGTACAACCTTCTTTCACTTGTCTCAAAATCACTTCTCAGAGTTATGACGCAAAAATCGTCATATTTGGTTTTAATTACAACATTTTAATTTTAACACACAATTCATAGGCAATTGTCATAATTTAACAACATCATAAATCCTGCAATCCTATGTTGTATTGAATACAACCTTAAGTTGTAACACTGATGTTGTAAAAAGCTTAAAACCTTGCTGGTTGTACAGACTTAACACAGGCAGAGGTGGTATCCTACAACAAAAAAGTACTCAGGACAATGGCAAACAATTTACAACTTTTTTATGATGTGAATCCCCAATCTTTTTTTTTCTGAGTGCATGATGAGACGATTCTAATGGCACCCTCAAAGTGTGATTGGGCTAATTGTGCATTTGCGATGTTTGACGTCGATTTTAACATTGTTGCGCACATTTTTGAGCTGCATGACCTAGATTTTTGTGCAATTGTATGTACCCAAAAAAAAGTTTTTGGGCCTTTTTTTCAAAAAGATTATTTTTTACTTTGTTTTTAAATTTTGAATTTTTTAAATTTTTCAGGGTATTTTTTGGAGATTTGTTTGTTTTGTTTTGTTTTGTTTTATTTTATTTTGATTTTTGAATGAGTGAAATCACAAATGATGTCACACTCGAGAGTTTCCTCTTTTTGTCCATCGATGGCATTACTAGTACTGTGCAAAACGAGGTGCAAAATATTATCTGACGTCATTTTGTGGTCAGGTCAGGATCTTGCTCGGGATCTTGTTCACGAACCATCGAACAACATGGTGGCACTGTGAGCCCGGTCGAAGAGAAGCAATTTTAATCGCCCAAAATTGTGTAAAGGTTACACTTTTGATAGCCATAATGCCAGGATACGCGAGATATTACACGGAAGCCGAGCAATTCGAAGATAAGAGACCTTGTGCAGGGTTGAGGGCAGATTTACGTGATTGTATAATGCAAAGCGACTGTTTTAAAATAGTAAATTTTTGATAAACAAGCATTTATTTCATTATGATACAACTTTCATGTCTTTTAGCACAAAAAGTCACCGAAGGAATGTCTATTAAGTAAGGATGCGCTTATTCCCGATGAATGTTACCAGTTAAGACAAGCCTTTTTCGAATGCAAGCGATCTCTTGTAAGAATTGACTTTTAAAAAAAATAATATTGATTTCTTTCGACTAATTTCTTCCTTTGATCAAAATTTCAAATCAGTTGGACAACAGACAACGATTTCGTGGCCGAAGAGGTTATTAACACATGTGAAAACACTAATTATATAATGTATAGAGCAGAAATAATATGTTGAATTAAAAATTACAATTTTGAATTCAGGCTTTTAATACGTCAAGCTTGCTATACATCCACAAAATACAAGATAAAATCGAATTGACTAGAGAAAAACTACACGAACGTAAATTTTATGTTTCCTCATCGTTTTTACTAACCTTTATTATTTTTAAACTGTAAAATATAATATTTCATTTCGCTAATAATCTAAAACTCGCAGTTTACCCTGAAACTCCAGGCATCGATGGCAAACGATTCGATTCACCATTAAGTTTAAAAAAAAACGATAATTAATTAATTATAATAATAATGACAATAAAAAATATAAAAATCGTATTCCAAAACTGAACATAAAATTCTATAAAACGATCTATCTTAATAATTATCGTGATAAAGTTGCATATACTGGAAAAAAAGTTAAAAGCCGTGTTAAGATGACATCGTAGCAATGGCGACACTGCTCTTGAAAGCTATGGCATCTTTACGAGTGGTTTTATTTATTTTTTAGGTTTCACTGAATTTCTGCAACAAAAAAAGAGAGATACGTGTTTATGACAGTCACAAACATTTTCACCGTGACGAGAAAAAATGCAAACGAAAATTCTACTCACTACTGTAAGGAATTAGTAGTTACTGAAGGCTTACTTCTTCTTAGCTTTTGGTGAAGTAGATTGAAACACGCTGCTAGCAGACATCAAGTTTTCGATATACTGGCCAAGCACTTGATTCTCGGATTTCAGTTTGAGATTTTCCTCTTTGACGCTGTCCACTCGCTGAGAAAGGTCTTTGCGTATCGTAAAAACTTTGTTAAAAAGTTTAATGCGTCTCAAAAAATTCGTTTCATTTACCATCCAAAGTGTTTTGTAACTCAAGAACTTGTGATATGAGCCGTGATTTCTCTTCTGCTTCATCTGGGCTAATATCTGGATCTAAACCTGTGCGAATTGCGGTGTGGGTAAGTTGGAATTAGGTATTTGCTTTCGTGTCGTCGTTCATGCGAAAATGTGTACTCACTACTGTGTTGCGGGCTGTTGCTCCCGTTGGTAAACGTAGAAGGAATCGATTCCAAGCTTCTACCTTGCGCCAAACCGACTTCATCTGAATACGACGGCGGCTCGCTGTCATCGGAAATTACAGCTGGAAGGTAGATAAAAGGAAAAAAAATCAATACAACCGCACGTTTAATGGTGATTACCTATTTTACCTTGAGGATCGTCATCAGCCAATGGAATGTTGTTGATTTCATCTTCCAGTCTGTTCAGAGACATCATGGATCCTAGAATAATTGGCAATTAATTCGTGTGTAATACAACTGCGGTGCGGCAGATCATAGGAGTGGCGTCTTGTTTGGAACAGGGCAAAAAATCAAATATCGTGATGTTTGACACCGAGCAGTTTGATAACAAGCGAAAGAAACGTTCGCTTTTTGCATAGAATGCAAATATTTACCTTAATTCTGCAATCGAATCGACGAAATTGGCCGTTCCCAGATCAGCAGGCAGCGGAGACCCACGTACCGGCGGCCATTACTAGCTCTAATATTTGTATGTGAAACATTCGTACAAAATTGATGGGAAGATCGAGAGAATATGACGTCATATCTGACTGGTTTGTATGTTGGATATCCACGAACCGGTCCGGCAGCTCTAATGTAAAAACTCGAGCCCGTCGATTGGCTCGTTGGAAATCTTTGGTCCAATCGAAGCTCGCGTTACGATGACGCCAAAACAACAATACCTGGAAAAATAAATCGAAACGACAGGTGAAACGGACCTTTAAATACTTGACGGGAAGTTCGATAGGTCGATTGCTGGAACTCACGGCGCCGACAGACGATCGTCACGTACAATACCATAGCAGAAGAAGCGCCGTAACTTTCCACGATGATAAATCGAGTAATTAACACTTTAAACACGCTTCACACCTTGTTTTAATCCTCTTTTTCACCCGAATCGACCGAGTGGTTGACGTAATTCTCAATGCTTTTCAGGTGGGAATCCAATTACACGTGATGTCACATCTTTATTTATGGATACCCAGAAGCATCCATTAATCGGTTACTCACTCCTGACATCTCGCCAAAACGACAACCCAAGCCCAAACACGCGAAAGGACAGACGACGACGGCTGCAAGTTTACTTACGGCCCAACTACAACATATTTTTAAGGTAAATACCTTTTAAACGTGGTTTTATTTCCATTTTGGATGGGGCAAGGGGCAAATCGAGTGTGAGCGATGATCGAAACGTCGAATTTATTGCGAGCCCTGGGAAATGATGTCGTCACCTGAGCCCAACTTTTGGCATTTTGCCTCATAAAATGTAACAGAATGGGTTTTTTATTTACAGGTAGGAACGAGATAAATAAATAGAAACGTGTTCCCCCACTCTTTTTATTCGTGTTTTCACTTTATTTTTCACCAACGCCGTTTAAAGTTTTTATGCATCGCTTCTATCTAAAAATAGAAAGCGTCGAAGTTGAACAAGTCATAAATTTTAGTGAATGAAACTAGTTTGAAAAGATTTTTTTTTTAATTCATCTTTTTATTTAGTTTCAGACCGTAGAGAAATAGTGACGAAATTTTCGAGTGATTTTCGGTGTTAAAAAGTGTTTAAAGGGTTTTCGAAAGTGTTTGTGTGTAATAAATCATGTCACGCAAAGAAAAAAAGTTTATTACCATTTTTTAAAATTAAATTTTTATATTTTTTTCTTTTTATTCCCACAATGTCATTCGGATTTGAAATTTATTGAATTTTACACTTTAAAAAAAAATGAAAGAAATATTAAATTAAAAACTTAATAGAGCACATTAAATTTACAGTTGAAATTTATTAAATTAAAATTAAAATTAAAAATTTCGATTTAAACAACAACAACCTAAAATTTATACATTTTAGACCTTCATGAAAATTCGAGTGTGGGGTTCTCGCTTTGTTATCCATCCTCCTACTCCTACTCGAGTTATGATAACAATCTAAATGACATGTAGTCCTTCGACGTTTGTTTGCAGTAGCTCAAATTAAATGTGAAACTATGACCTACCTCGGAAAAAGTAAAAAAAACATTAATTACACGTATGCACATTTACATTTGCAAGGCGAAATTGCCTTTTCTCCTCATTCATCGACAAACGAGTGGATTGATTGGATTTAAACTCGACTTCATTTTGTGCATGGCATTTGGGTGTGGTATAATGCGAGGCATTGTACACACACTCGAAGCCATGGAAACCAAATAGAAGTTGGGAAA
This sequence comes from Geophilus flavus, assembly GCA_034695885.1. Taxonomy (NCBI): domain Eukaryota; kingdom Metazoa; phylum Arthropoda; class Chilopoda; order Geophilomorpha; family Geophilidae; genus Geophilus; species Geophilus flavus. The sequence continues at coordinate 15,363 of JAQFZO010000697.1, read as the reverse complement.
TTGAGTCAAATGGAGTATTTCCTTTCTAAGTGGGACAGATGTTGTTTAAAGGGGACGAGAGAACCATTTTGGATGCAGATAAAGTAAAAAAAAAATGGGTGTAACAGTTAAATGCTACCAAATTTGATGTTAGGCCTTGTGGTTGATAAATTATTGATATCTTATAATTTGACTTTTTCATTCTATGGAAGTGGGATCAAGCCTTAATAAAGTTGGAGATGGGTGTCATTTCAAGCTCGGCTCGGTTGAAGGTGTTTGAGTTTGAAGGAATTTTAATTTGTAGAATGTTCTCTCTCTTTCTCTCCTGAGCTAAGATGACTTTTTGCTTTTTATTTTTAGCTGCCTCCTTCATCTAAGATTTTTATTTTTTTTTTTTATTTTTGCTTGTCAGACGAGCTGAAATGAGGAGAGAGGAACATTCCATGAGTGTTAAAGGTTTTTATTTTTATTTTTTTGAATTTTCTTTTGTCGTGTTTTATTTTTGGGTGATTGACTACGTGTTAAGGTCGAGTCGGCTTTCCCGTTGGTTTGTGCATATACGACGATCGATGCGCGGTTAACTGGATGTAAGTCTCATTGATTAACATGGGATTCCGAATGTTTGACTTTGTAATGTCGTTGCAAACCACTGTTGGTTTGTTTCATTTTTCTTTATTTGGGTTTGACGTATTCCTTTGGTCGGTCGATTCGAACCGTTCGTCAAATTAAAGTTTTTTTTTAATTTTTCGCTCAGACTGAGGGGAAAAATGAAAAAAAAATATTAATTTGAAAAAAGTAATTGCGTTTATTTGCAATTAAAATGAGATGATGTTATGATGTTATGGAAATTTTTTTTTTTTTAATATTTATTTTGTAAATTTAAATTTTTTTAATTTTTAAGTTGTTAAAAGTTGAAGATTTTGTTTTAAAAGTTTTGTCTGGTCGGGTTAAATTCCGTGGAAAAACAAGATGGTTTAAGTGGAAGGGTAAGGAAATGGATAAATTGTGCTGGTTTTCCACCGAATTTAACCCTAACTGGGGAAATTTTTTAGCTCACTTGAGATTACTCCGTATAATGTCGCAGGGAACTAAAGGCGTGAGAGTGAAATCGAGAGCAATTAGGAGATTGACTTTTTCATTTGTTTCATCATTTCTCTCTTTAAATCTCGAGATTTTCCACGTTTCCGATGTAAATTCGAGAATAATTAAAATTTAATGTTTTCTGCATAATCTTATAGAATCTAGAAATACAAAACTGAAAGCTTCCTCTTACAGAATTAATTTCCTAAATATTAAACAAAAATATAAAAAGAAAAGTTTTTTAATGGTTGGATTTCAATCTCGAGTTTCTCAGATTAGTGTACCTTTAATTCGATTATCGAAGAATCAATTTGATGACATGTCACATTATATTTAATTTACTTTTACAGACAAATAATTTTTTCGTTCTTTTTTTACTTGAAATTATTTTTCTTTTAATTATTTTCATCCTTTTGCTTTTTTTTCTTATTATTTTTTTGGAAAAATAAGAAATTTAAAAATTAAAAAAAAACAATCTCGAATTTAATTTTTCCATTTCATAGAAAGTTTTTAATTACCAGGATGAATATGTGGTAATTAATGAAAATGGCGTTTTACATTTTTTGAATAATGACGTAATTATTAAAGCTGTTATCGATCATGATATTTTTCCCCTAAAAAAAGGGGAATTTTCTTTGCTACGTTTGGAAGGAAACAGGAAAACAATATTAAATACACTATAAATCTAAGTGACTAAGAAAAATCATTAGATAAGCTTCATTTGGTGTTTAAATTTTACACACCTATGATATAAATGACTAAAGCTGGTAAGCTATCACTCCTTTTAGGTTTAAATGTACATATTATTGATGTAAATGAATGATTGTCACATCAAAGGAGTTAGAAATTGTTTCTTACACCCGATATTGGTGTTTAGAAACACTTTTGAAGTGTAAATTTGCAGTTATAATGGTGCAAATGGTGCCTAAATAGTGTTAATTTTACACCTAAAAGGAGTTTATATAGGGACAACATTTTACACCTATTTTACACCTCTACTAAATATTAGCCTTGAAAAGTTTAGTCACTTCATGAGTAACTAAATTTAATATTCATGGAATTTAGTTATGTAATAGGGAGTTTGCACTGATGCAACTTGTAAGACTCATCTAATGACTTATGGTACATGTTAATCGAATGACTATAACTTATAAGTCATAAGATAAGTCTCATAAGTTGCTCCAAAAATTAAATTTTCTATTCATTAGTCATAGAGAATTTAGTTATTTTCCATCTAAATAAATTTTTACTACAATTTATTCAGGGCAAATAAGGAATCAAAACATTCAAACTATAGTCAGTAGAAAATTACGCCTCCAGTAACGCCTAGAAACTGGGAACACCCGTTTAGTCACATCAAAACGCCTATAGTTTAAACAAAAAGATTTACGTCATAATATTTAAACTCCCGTCAGTCATTCAAACATCGACATGAAACTTTCCTGCATGGTTCTCGAGGAAAATTTCACTCAAGTCAATTCAGTGATTTGTTGGGAGTCCTTATCTGAAAAAGTGACACACAGAAGGGGTATATGCGTGATGATGTGAAATTGAGGATCGCAACATGAAACAAGAATCTCATTAATGATAATTGCCGTATATTCCATCGGTAAATTATCATCCGTCATGCATCGCGCCCATGGTTTGCATCATTGATTGCAGCAGGTGCCATTAAACTTGATTCTCTTTACCAACGAATTTATTATTCGGCTAAGAGAAAAAAAACTTAAGCACCGTGAAGGCAAAGGATTCTTAAACACACTGTCTTATTGATACTTACTTGTTGCCCGCAAGGTTTTAACTCATTCATAAGTTTTTCTTCTTTTCTTTTCCAATTTTTTAATCCCTGTTATCTTCCTCTATAATTTACTCTTGTTTCATGACCTACAAACTACTGACCTTGCTTTTTAAGGAAAAAGGTGCATTGACACGAAAGGAGATTCAACTCTTTGGGTCATGTTTGTGTCAATTCATGGAAGGAGTGAGTGAGTGTTGAAGAGGCATAGGTGTGGTAGGATTTAAAAATTAGGACTCTGATTTGATTTTTTTCATTGTTTTCTGGGTAATTGTGGGTGAAAATTTAATTTATTTTAAAATTATTATATATACTAGTGTATATATTGTATATATAAAAATTTTTTCTATAATGCAGTAATGGTGAGCTTATGGATTACATGTCTCTTTTTGTGATGTTGACACAGGGGATTGGAAGAAAAAAGTTGGGTTTGAAAGGTATGGAATGATGAAGTTTTTATTTTTATAACATGATTCAAAACGAAGGATTTTGCAAGACCCAAAAAAAAATATAAAAAGAAAGAAAATCAAATAACACAAGTGGAGCTTTGAAAAATCCATTTTTGCATTCGACTCTTTTCTTTTTCCCTTTTTAGTTGTTGGGAAAAAAAATAAAGTTGTACATTATTGCAAATCCGCCATTGGCCAGTTGTTTTTCGTGGCAAAAACCCAAGAGATCAACTCGGAACCGTATTCAACCCGTGGCTATGTAAGAAAAATAAAAAATAAAAACTCCTCGCAGAAAGCAATGAAAATTCTTTCCAACTTTGTTTTGCAAGATGTTTCTATTAAAAAGATTTATCTGATTGCTGCAAAGCCACGTAACGGCACCTTACAAGCCTTTTGTGGTTTGATAAAAAGGGAAAAGCAAATCACTATAAATCTCGATCCAGAGAGAAAAATCAATATTTTAAATTATATATAGCAGTTGTTAAGAACCCTCCTTTACGGGCCATGGCATCCATATTTTAAAAAAAGAAATAACTTTGCTATTAGAAAAGCCCATAATAGACCTTAACCACATGATAAATTGCGTCATTAAAGTCTATAAACGACTCCCTACTTGAAATATTTAACCCCCACGAATCACACGAATGAATAATGAACACACACGTAGGAATTGATAAATAATTTGCGGCCAAAAGGAATAAAACGACCAATGGATTTAACACCGATGGACCATAAAAATGGCAACGAATGAATCCCAGCAATAGCAATTGCAACCAACAGAACAGACTCGTTTTCCGACTCTTGTTTACGGCCTACTTGCCATTCACCATGTGCCGGCAATGGATTCATGTTTGGTTTGCTTGTAAATTAAAGGTGATTACAGGTGATGCACGCTGGGGCTGGCTGCAGCTTCTTTTTTCCCGCGTTTAGCTACGTACGTCGCGCATCGTAATGCGTCGCACATCAGCTACGGGGATTTGAAATTTTATCATGAGCTTTAGCATGAGCCTAAACACCTTAATTGCCCTTCACCGACAGGAGTTTGGTAATTTTTTTCTTCTTTCTTCACTGGGTCTGGAGCTGGAGATTAAGTTTGGTGATTGGAAGTGTGTTGAGCTCGCGTGGCCGTTTCAAACTATTTGCTGCTCTGCTCTACTCTGCTCTGGTTCTGCTGTGGCTGCTGTGCCTAAAGATTTATCGATCTGCTGTCTGATTTATCACGAGGATATCTGGCAAACGAATTATGTGAAGAGCGATGCAAGTTCCTTTACTTTTAGTAATACGTTTTTACACCCGGGGTATTTTTTTTCTTTAAGGGAAGGTGAGGAAAAGATGGGTCGTGTGAGGTGAGGTGAGGTGAGGCAAGGCGTGGCGTTGTAAGGTATTGCGGGTTGGAAATGGTTGTGCTGTATTTGGTTAATCTGGATAATAAGTTTTATCGTGTTGGGAAGGGTTTAAGGGATCTGGAATGTAATATTGTAACCGAATAACTGGGAAATGCGTTTTAAGAATTGTTGCCTTGTGTTAGTGAATTGTCGAAACTTTTCGTGGTGTTTGCCGTTTGTGGCGTTAAAGGTGTGGTCTCTCTTGTTGTCGAGTGATTTACGGTGGTTGTTTAATGATTTTTGGCTTCCTGAAAGTGATACAGTATGTCGATGGATAGTGGGGAAGAGAAACGTCGTAGTACGTAGTCGTAGACTAGAAGCCAGCCAAAGATGGCGACTGGTATGTAGGCCTACGGGGTCAGAGGAAATAAAGACACGTCTGCGATGCTTGATTGACCGATGAGTCGAATGGAGGGGGAGTGGAAATCGCTCGTGGCCTAGCAGCATGCCACTGTCACACGCGAAGGCATTGTCGAGTCCGAGCAACTGGAAGCTCTGCCCACTTTGCTCTATTTTTATCCTGTTTTGTATGTACAATCTTTATAAGAAACATACTTTACCAGATAGATTGGATGAGTCTATTTTGGTCAATGCTGCTTGCGACCATTTTTGATGACTGTGATTGTACCATCTCACGATGACACAGATAGTTCTTCTATGATAGATTTTATTCGTAATCCGATTGAGAATAATAGAACTAAACACATCGAATTGAGATACATGTTTATTCGTGACAGGTTGTATAGAGAATTCTTCCATATTCGACATCCCTGGTACGGAAAATGTTTCCGATGCATCGGGAATCGAGGTCTTGCTTGTGCGCACGTGCTGATCCCAGGCTCTTACACTCGCCATTTTGTAATCAGGGGGTTTCCATGGTACAATTCGGAATCCTCTCAGCCTGTGGATTCCGAATATTCACCTCCCGATACTCGCAAATGTGTGTAACCATGCGAAAATAGCATTTCTCGTGTAGGTGCATCAGCGAATGCGTGCAACAGTGATGTACCTTTGCGAGAAATGCTATTTTCGCAAGATTGCGTACATTTTCGAGCCTCGGGAGATGGATATTCGGAACCCCCACGCTGTGAAGATTTCGAATACCCTAGCAACTACAAAAGGATGTTGAGGGAAGTTGAACCATCGATAGGGCCAAAACGTATCAATTTCTTAGTTACAGTAGATACCACAGGTAACAACGACAGGAGATTTTAATAATAATGAAAGGTGACACAAGAAGGAAAACACATCCATTTTGTAACAATGTAGCGTCGATTGTCATCATAACTAACTGTAGCCTAGAGCGACGATAGATTTTGGACCCTCGTGAAAGGAAAATGGAATTCCCTCATAATTGAGCATTTAAGTCTGCTCACGTTCCTTCGACAACTGCGATGGAAATATTTGTAGTCTTAAATGTTTGAATTTCATTTTGCGTGGGATCAAAACCTGAATTTCGCAACGTGCGTCGTGTGTCGCCGAAATATTGTTCTTTTTCCTTCCTCTCTACCCCCCCCCCCTCCTCGATATAAGAAAAAAAAATCTATACGTTTCACGAGTGTTACATAGTGGTTAATCGCATCAACACTTTTCTCCCTCTAAAAAAAAGAATTGGATTGGTTCTCGGCGATAAGTTTGTTTACCAACACGAAATGAAATTGAACAGAATTTCTATTACGATAGATATAAAAATACTCTGACATTCCGTAGTAATGGATATTGGCGTCACTCCATTTTCATCGCTGCTGGAGTGTTTGGGGTAATAATACAAGTGCTGTCGTCAAAATCCGAGACGGAATGGACACAAAGTGGAATAAAACGAAAGTGCAAATACATTTTTATTACGCAAACCCTAGAACGGCGTTACGTCGATAAGTCTGAACGAGTTGTAAATCATTACGATGCTTAAAGACAATAATACAATTTTTTTTTTCCACCAAGAAATTTCGATTTTTCGACGTTCTATTGGAAAAAAAATTGGCCATTAATGGCGGTTGTTTCCATTCTCGCCGGTTCTTCCACGACTTTGTAGTCTCGCGAGTATTCAAGATGCAGTTTAAATGCAACCCGGTGGAAAACGGATAGTCGAGGTATTTTTATGTCGTGTCCATGTAGAACACTCCCAATGGACTCTCTGGCAATCCAGTAACAAGAATTTTAAAACACGCGGTCATAACTCGCTTTGGCTTTTGACCCACTTCATATTTTAAAGCTGATGAATCCAATGACGTAAGAAAAAAAGGAATTTATAAAAAAAAATAATCTAAAACATGATGCGAAGCCTTAAATCATTGTTCGGCGAGTCACCGATGGTGAAAAATAAGCTGTAAACTTGCATCAGTCAGGCTTCAGTTTGCTATTCGATGTGGAAATAAGAGCGATAAATCAAAAAAAAATTGCCAACACTTTTTCTTCATCGTTATTTACTACATCAACAAGTTTGCTCATATTTTTCTCTGCCTGCCTGCCTGCCTGCCTGCCTGCCTTCCTTCTTTGGGAAAATTTCCACGTTCCCAGTCGACTTTTGCCTACTAATTACACAAAATCGAGGCTTTTGTATGTATATTTTCAACTTATTTACGCATATATTCGTGATTCACACGACGTAATAAGCTTTTAGCTAAATGTTATATTCATAATTCATTCATGGAAACTAAATATCATCAACTCGAGAAAGTTAATTGAAAATTTGCGGAAAAAAAAAAAGATCACATGATGAAAATTTTAAATTAAAAATCCATTTGTTTTGTTGTATGTGTGTTGTGTGTGCAGGAAAGCATAACGTGTAATTTGTCACACATGCGATCACACGGTTACGTAAATTCATGGCAGTAGACGTCTATATCTGTCGGTTCGATAAGTAGAAGTCGATGAAATAAGTAATTCAGCTCGCATCCCTAGTCTGTTTGATATTAATTTGTGTGGAATATCCGGTGGGTGTGCGAAGAATGGGTTTTGAAAGTACAAAGTGGACTGTCGAGGCTGCAAAGTGACTAGTCTAATCAATAAAGAAGCGAGTGGGAATAAAATTTGCAATTTCATGCTTGGCAGAACACTGCGGGCACGCATCTTGTGACTTTTCTGCAAACACGATATTTGTGACAGGTTGATGAGTGGACGGTGTCCAGTCCTAACCCAATTATGCTGGGATTATTATCACTTTGGACGAAGGAATTTGATGAATTGGAAGTTGATTATGACCGAAATAAAGCTGAAATACTGGATCATCATCATCATGATGATCACAAATTATTTTTAAAAATAAATAAATATTTAAGGAAAAAATGTTTATCTCTATAACCCTGTTTCCCAGGGCCTGGTTAACGGTCACGGAATTTACCACACGTAAGAATTTTCTCGTTTGGAGAAGAATAATCGGTCCGATGACGTCATTCGTGTCTTTATTTTTTTTTTCCCCATTTTTAGTGGAGTCGTCGTGTTTTCTCACATATACGTGGAATTTTAGTAAAAATCAATGAGTTAGCCATAAATTTTACACGAAAAAAAAAATTAAAAAGAATTACGTATATATACGACACACTTTAATTTTTTTCGGGTGAGTTATGACCGGATATAATTTTTAGAGGAAAAAAATGATAAAAAGTAAACTAAAAGAGGAAAAGAAGAAGAAAAAAAAATTTCCGGGATTTTTAAAAATTATATTTTGAATATTTATCCTTGAAATATGTAAAGAAAGGTGGAGAAGAGCATGGAAATGTATAAATTTAACGCTGTGAATGCATAAAATATGGCATTGTGTAATATTTTATGAGGAAATGCGTGAAATTGGCTTTGAAAAACATAAAACGTACGATGCGCCGGAAATTGATATCCACGTTTTTTACGAGTGTGTGATGTGATTAAAAGTTGTTCAGAAATAGGTTTGAATGAAGCGAATTGGGAGTCATAAAAACTTCTCATGTTTTTAATTTGAGAAAGATGAGAGTCGGAAATATTCACATTTTTTTGAAGAAGCGTGAGAAAATGGCCGTTTCTCAGCTTTGTTCATTGTGATCGTCTTGGGAAGACGTGTCTCGAAGTCGGAGCAACAACACGTAATGCAGCAGTCGCTCTTACACATCCATAATGCATCGAGCACGCTGGTTAAAGCCATGTACGACAATATTACACTGTTTCCACATTCGTCTGATGTAAAAATACCGACGCAATTGACATGTGCGAATCATTCGATCGTTAAATGCATTAAAGAATGTGCCCATAGGCTTTTTTATGTATGTGTGTCAAGGGAAATGAATATCAACTGATAGGCGAATGCGATATCTTTGCGTTTGTATGAATTTTGGTGATGAAATTCGAAGGTGAATCAGTTTCCTGACGTAGTATCGACTGGCCAGGAAACTCTTCCTTTGCATTTTTCACAAATCCACCCAACGTTTCTTGCAATTCCATACACGAATCCTCTCATTCGACAGACATGCGCAACCTGTCACTAGACGAAAAACAACATAATTCCAATATTGACGCAATTTCTTACTGTAATCCAACACTAAAACGATAGAAATGCTTCCAATGCAATGGGGGACTACCGAGTAAATACCGAGCGGTAAAAAAAAAAAGACACCATTGGCACAACCAAAATGGAAAAATAAAAAAAATAAAAAAACTTGAAGGAGGAGACACGTCGTGGTTTCCACTTTCATTTGTATCAAAAGGAACAAGGAGGGGTCTAGAATGTCATTGCAATTAAGAATTAACCCTAAAACCTCTAACAAATTACTGCAACACAGTTGCCAAGACTGCAATAAATATCGCACGAAACGACGGCACGTCATCGACATGATTTCTCTTGCCGAGATTGTTTGTCCTCACCATTCACCCCTCCTTGCTTTAATATTGGAATTTGGGCAGACCGACGGTTTTTCTTGTGCTTCGTGCAAGGGGAATATGCAGTCTGGAGAAATTCACTGGACAATAGCCACACCTGCAATATACGTCTCGTCCTTCATAACTGAGGAATTCATTGCGCGAAGAGCACGCCACTTATTTCCTTTATTGTTTAGCTTCAAGTAGAGGCATTGTTGATATTAACCATAACGACGTCCTATAAATTCTCTTCTGGACGCGCTTTAATTTAATTTTTAGACGCAAAATTTCTGCTGCATATTTCACTAGGGAACCATACTGCTGCAAAATGGCATGTTTTCTGCAATTAGTGCAGGGTTTGGTAACCTAGTAACAGTTTAACATGGCAAGCAAAGTTTTTTTTGCTCGAATAACTTTAAGGATGCGAGTTACTCCGTAATGTTTAATGCCGTAAGAAACTCAAAAGAGAATTTGATTGTATTTAGTTGTTGGATTTAATAAAAGTATTACATAATGACATAATGTCACCTATAAAAAGATTTATATACATGACAACCACGCTGCGCGTGGCCTCACCTTCCATCTTACACCATGAATTTGACAAATTGCATCAATAAAGCACTGGGATTGGCTGAACAATGTCATATGACATAGTGGAGCACTACAAGTTTAAAGTACGGTAGTTCAGAGATTCGCCCCCCGGTCAACGAGTATTTAGTTCGATACAGAATCCAATCGACTTATAGGATTCTATGTAAAGCCCACCTAGAATCCTTGTTTCATAAATCCCAAAGAATTCTATAGACTTATTTTCCATAAACCATTGACCAGGACAGTAGCACTGTGGCAGGCTATTTCGTGGAACGACGACAAGTTGCTCCCTCGCAGTGATTAGCGAAATCACAAAGTATACAAAGTATCCAAACGAAACTTCTCTTCAGACAACCACACGCCGAGACTCCCACAAGTCGATCACGTGCACTGCACATCTGCTGCTGTTGTGTGTCGATAAATACAGTCGATGTACATTTTTAGATTAACATCGCATACGCGCATCTGTCGTCAGAAGCACGCATTGTATTCTATGTACGAAATTTTCAACCGTATAAATATTTACTCGGCAAAGAAAAATTTGTCTCCCTTTATCAGATTAGCCAACGATTCGAAACTTTGAAGTTTACGATCGATTCCGGGTTAAATCGTTATAATGTTCTGAGAAAAAAAAAGAAGGGTTTTCAGAGTCTCGATTCCAATTCTGTTTGTGTGTGTGTGTATGTTGCTGTGGCAATAAGACCTGATAACCCCGAACGCTGTTTATTATTTGGCCTGTCGTCGTGTGTACCATGTAGTTCAGTCAGCATGGAATAGTCGAATGCACGGATTAGAGCAACTATTGCTCCACTTGTTTGTGTATTGGAGCGATAAATGGCAGTGACAAATCCCTAAGATGCTGCACTCACTTCTTTGTTGCTTAGGATTGAAGTTTCAAATTAAATAAGGAGGGCTTTTCTGCAGATACCTCACCCCTTTTCAAATGTATTAGTAGGGAGTGAAGAAGGAGGGAAATCGATATTTTTTCTTTGGGGTTTCAAAAACCCAACAAAAAGTTCAATAATGCTGAAGAGAAATTGATAAGTTCAACTTTTATGTTGGGTGATTAGACTTATTGGGCCTATTCACTTTTCAGAATTCGGGCTTGATTGAACTGATTATTTTGATTGGATGCTGCAGTCGAGATGTAATTTAAAGCCATGTAAAACAGGTTAATCAAATTTATCCACATGATTACATTAAATACTGGCAATGTTGTTTCAAATCTTGTTGCAAGTTTTAAGAGTCGATTTTACAAATACAGTATGTCAGCGAGTGCAGCGAGTCTACCAAAAGAGCCCCCTGGGGAGATAATTGGAAAATGGCATTTGGTAACATTTTTAAATTGTTTTTCCCAAAACTACATGAAGCTTCTAAGCTTTCTTGCTGGTGGCTGTAATTTCAGTAGTCGCATTCAACCCAAAACGAGCAAGAGTTTTAACGAGCAAAACTCGTTTTATAAGCATTTCGATTTATTCGTGCTATTATTGACACGAGTGGCTGGAAACAAGATCTGGGTTAAGATCCACATCAGGAATACATAAGATCAGAACCTGGATCTTGTTAGCAGTCACAGGACTGAATAAAAACCTGAAATTGCACGGAAACGATGCTTAACATGTGATCCGAGAGGTCGTGTTGTTTTTCTCGTCTTGCGAGCATAGGACAAGGTGTAACACGAGTCGCGTGACCAAAATAAACAGACAATCTCTTGCGCACAAGTCGTGCTACAGTTATTGAATGCGCCTACTGTTTTTCCAGAGAAAATTCCAAAAATTATGTGAACTTGATGTCGTCTCCCCCATGATAGCTCAATTGGAAAAACCCAGTATCATACAGTCTATGAAAAAGTTTTTCGATTGTCTGCGTCGACACTCGGTTGTTTGTTTCTTCTTTGATTATCGAGAATGATCCAATTTTTCATAGAAAAATAGGAGCCAATTAGAGTTCTTAACGGTACAAAATTGAATTCCAATTGATAGAATTTTATTTTTTCTCCAAAGATTCAAGTTTTGATTAAAAATCGATTACTTCTGAGAAGAAAAACAATTAAACGAGTTTTTACTTTTCTGTTTTAAAAAAAAACTTTGTCGTCATTATTGGATTCGTGTTGTTTTAATGGAAACTGCTATCATCTCTCTATCTATCCATCTATCTATTTATTTATTATCATTTAACAGTTTGTTGTTGTGTATGGTTTAATATACAACACACTGGCAGGAAAAACAAACAAGTCCGTGTAAAAGTGCATCGACGTTTCCATGGTTGCATAGAAATTTTACAGTGAAGCTCTCCCATTTGTTGCTTTAGCATCAGCACATGTGGAATTTTATTTTAATTAACGATATTAAAAAACCCACTGGCACAAATCAAAACAAAGCAAATAAAGAAGCCTGACCCAGGAATCTCAGTCGGAGACAACACGACTCACTCGCTCTGTACGTGAGAGTTGCAGCTATCTGTGCAGCAGCCACCCAGCAAAACAAAAACTAAAGTCGATAAATCGAACATTCCTTGTCGTAACACAATTTAACACCGTTAAACACCAGTGTCGAGTCGGCGAGAATAAAATTCTCTTCTCGTTTATTTCGTGTTACAAAAACGTCAAAAACGAGTGCAATTACATCGTTTGATGTCTTAAATTTCTATGTGCGTGTGGAACGAATCGCATAATCCGTCACGTCACGTGGACTAGACGGATGGATGTGGGATCTATGAGGTCTCCAGCGGCTGCTCTGCCATACGCCACCTGTCGTAAATCTATGAATTACAAAAATAAATGTTAAAACCTATGTATAAAATTACCTATACGGTATCGAAAAACCAGAATTTTCCATTTTTTACCGTTTACCATATTTTATACGGTATTGGGATGATTTTGTTAAAGTTTTGGGGTGATTTTGGATGGTTTTCTTTGGATTTGGGTAATTTTTGACAGGTTTTGAATTACTTTTAGCCTCAAAATCCACCCAAGAGCCCTCAATTATTAAATATTAAACTAATTTCATTTTATTTTAACTACGTACCACAAATACCGGTTTTACTGGTATTCTGAAAATGTTAATACCCAATACTGTATATTCAAATGTACGGTATTTGAAAAACCCTAATCGCTATCTACATATGGCCAGACAACAATTTTTATCGATGAAACATCGATTCCGAATATCCGATTTTGTATCACCTACCTCGAATTTGCCATTTCACAACCGTGTGTGCAACTAGCAACAGTTGCAGCTGAGAGCGGCTCATCAACCGTTATTGGAAATATTCACAGCCATTGGACATAACCACAGTAGACGAATTGCTTCCGAGAAATGGTGATTGATCCGTAGCGCATTATCAACCCGAAAATCAAAAAATACAATTTTTTTTAAAGAAAGAAAAAAAAAAAAAGGTAAATGGATTCCGGAAGAGTAAATCAATAACATTCGGCTTTTTATTTTAGCCGAGAGCCAAAGTCACTTCTTAGAGATTTTTTTTTTTGATTACAAGATGTTTCTCTTAAATGCTTGTGCTGGGATATATTAAATCATATCTGTTGCTGCTAGTCAGAGCTTAGATTGGCCGAAGACAGGGTTAAGTGGATGACGCTAGGGAAATGTTATCACTTATCACGAGCAAATCCTGTCGTGCAGGGGCTAACATGCCCACATCTGTTGCACGGGGACCGAGGAAACCTCGCCATTAGTTCATTGTATCAGTTCACCAAGCAAGAAAGGAAAGGAAAAAAAAAAGTTTCATATCGATTAATTGCCGTTGCAGAATTTTTCTCAGCAGAGTGCATCGTGGGAAAACTCGCAAATCTTGTGTTATATAATATACGGTATGTCTGACTGACTCGAAGCTTTAAGTCACTCATTTAAACAGAAACGGTTTAGGTAATGTCGGATTCGAGTGGTCAGTATCGAAGCTGTACATGGGAAAAGCATTACAAGGGTCTCGGGTAGTAATGGGTTGGTGGAGGTAATAAACGACTTCCATCAGAATCTGACATTTTGCCAAAGCCACACCTCGTTTTTTTAACACCCCACCATTTTGTTTGTTTTTTTTTTGCCTTTGTTTGGAGAAAGACAGTTATTAAATCAAAGTCTGAAAGTTGGCATGCGAGTTCTCTAAGAGTTTACTGTACGATGTGGAAATTAAATCATGGTTCCGTGAATAGTTTAGGGATAGACATTTTTTTTTGTTTTTATAGAGTTAATTTTTTATTCTTTTTCTTTGACTGGTGGGATGGATGAGGTGTGAGTCTATATTTAGGGAAGAGTATCGATTGCTAATTACAGGTCGGGACGTAATAATTCATACATCGAAGCCAATCGAGGGTGTTGCACGAAAGTTTTATCGAGTTCGAACGTGATAATTTTGTGTTATTATTCATTAACGGATTTATTTCATACCGGATGATTTGTCTCGCGAGATTATGGGTTTTGCTGGGCACGTGACATCGATTAAACTCCATTTATAGACACTTGGTTAATAAGCTATGCATCGCAGGAGTGTGTGCCTAAATTGGCATTTGAATTTGGCAGAATTTTGGATGCATTGTTGAAGTTATCTACGGTGGCCCAGGAGGGCCATTTTTAAAATTCATTTTCACTTTTCGATTTCTGGTACCAGAAGAGCCATTTTTGAAAATACATTTGCAATTTTCAATTTTTGGTACGGTATGCCAAAAGGGCCAAACTGAAAAGCGTCATGCAATTTTTTCAATTTCAATTTTGACTTTTCAATTTTTGGTATGGTATACCAAAAGGACCATGCAATTTTTTCAATTTTAATTTTGACGTTTCAATTTCTGGTAACGGCAATCAAAGCGTGCAATCGACTTTTGAAAAAATGGCTTTTTTGCGGTACCAGAAATCGAAAAGTCAAAGTTGAAATTGAAAAAATTGCATGGCCCTTCTGGTACCAGCAATTGAAAAGTGAAAATGAATTTTCAAAATGCCCCTCCTGGGCTACGGTATTTTTCGGAGTCGGTTTCGAGGCCTGGTCCTCTTGCCGCACGTTGAAAGAGAATGTGCATTCCTTTCCGTTCCAAATCCCAGGGTTTATTTACATCTAATACCAATCAGCAGATGCAAAACTGGGGGTTTGGGAGGGGGATGCTGCGAATCTGTGATGAGATTTTAAGGTCAGAGGAACCAGATGGTTAGAACTCGAGTGCTCGGGTACTTCACTTTTTCCTCCGCTTATTTAATTCCATGCAATTCCATTGCAATTCAATACACCAAATTATGCTGTCAATCGATAAGAAAAA
>JAQFZO010000696.1:0-21497 GCA_034695885.1 Geophilus flavus | reverse complement strand
CTTCCTTATTTTTATTCCATTTTCACCATCCCACCTCCCATTTCCGACTTCTTATCGTCTTTCTCCCTTCCATTCTCCTCTTTCAGATCCAGGAGAATGGTAACTTCACCCTTCCCTGACCAAGAAAAGACCGCACTCAACCATGGGAGGGGAATAACGAAAGAACAAGTTGAATGGACTAAACTATGAACTAAACTGGACTAAACTCACGCAAGAAAAATAACAAATATTCACCATACCTACTTCGTTGTTTATAGCCAACCGTAAGAACCCCAGAAGTTAACCATTTCAACCATCACAGAATAAGTTTTCCCTCTCTTCTCCAGACGCTCAAGAACAAATCCACAAAGTCACAATGTTGTTTAAATAATAATAATAAAAAAAATTTTACTTAATTAATAATTTTCTGGAGTAAAAACTACCGAACTGCTTCTAAGCACCACACAACAATCCATGGCACGTACATGGGTCAATCGTGCGATGCTTAAAGGCAAGTCGGCGTGTGCCCGGCATCTACCGGCCTCTACCGGCCTTTACACAGACTCAATTTTGTATTTTGCCACTGTACCGGAGTAAGTAACACCGTACCGGAGTAAGTAAATTTACTTACTCGATAAGTCGAAAACCGGCGTCATAAGTCGAAAAACTGCCCAAAGTTCATCTGTAGTCCATCGGATGAAATAAACAGTCCCGTTATGATTTACAGTCTTTCGGGTCTCCGGCCGATATACTGTTTCCTTCGGTATTATATGGATCAAAGCGGGCTACATCGTTTAACTCGTCGACATGGGGATTCTTTTTGAGAGAACGTCGCACTACACATGTTGTCTTTAAATTCCCATTTGTCGAGCTCACACGACACCTACCTCGTTATTCTAGGCATCCTGTGGGCTCGGCATATTGGAATCTTTTTTAGCTTTTGTTCGTCGTTTATCAGAAGTAACTTCACCGTCCGAAGGCATTTTAGAGATTGAAATCGATGTTTTTTTCCCTATCGTAACGAGCAGAATGACAACCTTAAAATGCGAAATGTTGGTTTCTGACTAGCGTCTTTATACTTTTTTTCCAACAAAGGATTAGTTCAATTTCCATTTCAATATCCATTTCAATTTACATTTAAATTTATATCTATTTATTTTATAATTTTTTTTCATTTACCTATTCAATTGTCTATTCAATTGTCTACTCGACTAAAAGGATTTTTCAAACGCATGTTTTAAATATTCCTTTTATTTCCATCGTTTAAATACGACCTCGACGTGTCACTCATCACTTCATTTTAAAGGAAGAAACAACAGCGTTTTTAATTCGCCATTTAATCAAATTTTTTAAAAACACGTTTTAATAATAAAAATTATTTGTTTCCTTTACACAACCATCGTTTGAAATGAGTCACGAAACTGCTTTTAATTCTTCATTTCAAACGAGGAATTAAACGACGAGTTTCCCTATAAAAGCACGGACATCCAGAAGCATCGCTCAGTACAGGAAGCAGTTTACAGATTGGCGAGTCCCATCCATCGTACGGCGACGAGATATTTCCTACTTCCTTTGAGCAACCCAGTGCACGCGTTTTTTTTGGTTCGGTTGTACGGTATGAACTTATTAGTCGTTGTGGTGCAATGACCATTTCCATGGTGAAGCCAATATATACTGCACGAAAACATCGCACACTTAATTATTCCGCGGAATAATTAAGTCCTCAAAACACACCGTGAGCGACCGCTCGGGAAAGTCCCCAAAACACACCGTGAGCGACCGCTCAGGGAAACACGTACTGTACATTCAATTCCAGTTTGTATTTCGCTCACGGTATGATGTATAACCACCAACCTGATATTCCATCGCTAGATCGACGAAACGATATTCCATCGCTCGATCGACGAAAAGAAAACCAACCGAGAGTAAATATTTCGAATCAACGGAAGAAAATGAGGTCGTCAAAACCCAGATTCAAGGTACGTGTCTTTCCGAGTTAATTATAAAACTGTCGTTATCAAGTGTTTGTGTAATCAAGTGTTTGTGTAAACACCCCAAGAAGAGTAACTGACAGGGAGTGGAAATAAATGAGTCGCACTCATTTATTTCCACTCCCTGCCAGTTACTCTTCCCTGAGTCGCACTCTACCTTAAAGATTACGATAGGAAATCGCGCTCTACGATAGGGACAAGGCAGGTCAAATCACCACAACAAACCATTTTTATTTGGTTTAACATCCTTTTGATGATTATTACAACACAAAATAAACCTTTAAACAAATGTACAACCTTTAAACAAATGTGCAACCTTTAAACAAATGTGCTTTTCTAACCAAGAATTTGTAATTTGGTTACCCTAATGGAGATGGCAATATTGGTTACCCTAATGGCGATGGCAATATCACTCGCTTGGTGGTAGTTACCGGAACTTAAAAAAAACCTGAAATGAAATGAAATAAAACGAAAACCAAACCTCGGTGCGCCATCATTCACTTGGTGGTAGTAACGATTTATACCTTCAAAAAATATTCGAGACACTGAAAAGCAAGATCAGGTGTGTTTATCCCAAGGTGTGTTCGGTTTATACTGCTGCGAGACACGGGTTTACACTGAAAAGCAAGAGCAGGTGTGTTTATCCCAAGGTGTGTTTATCCCATCCCAAGGTGCATTGAAATTACGATACATTTTTAAGATACATTTTGAAAATCCGAGATTTTGAAATTACGATACATTTTTAAGATTTTAAAAATTTTAAATTTTTAAATTTAAAATTTTTATTTTTAGAAGTCGTCTTCGCTAAAAAAAGTCATCGATGCCGTATGGAAATTTAAAAATAAAGCGCGTTTTCAAGCAGAATTTCAAGCAGAAAAAAATCGATTGCTCGCACAGTTGTCACACAGTAAAATTAATACGGTAGCGTTGGAAGATAATCACAAAGAAAGACAAAAAATGACATCGGAAGCCTCTGCCTCTGCCTCCGTACCGGGAATTTGGGAACAAATCAATCATAGGATGCTTTCTAGAAAAGAAGAAGAAGAAGAAAAGGTCGAATAATTCAGGTACCGTGCCGTATTTTGTTTTGTGATTAAACCCCGTGTTTTGTGCCGTACTTTGTTCAAGTGATTATACCCCGTGAATTTTTTTTACATTCTGTACGAAACCAAATAAATTAGAATGATTTGATTATACCCCGTGAATTTATTTTGATTTGATTATACCCCGTGAATTTATTTTGTTAATTTGTTTTATTTGTTATTTTGTTTTATTTGTTCTCAGACTATACATTGCGAACAAATTGTTACTACGACGAATGTTACTACCACGTAGAATTTAAAAAGAGAATTTAAAAATGTTACTACCACGTAGAATTTGAGAAAGTTATGACATTAAATGTAGAACCAATCTTGTCCCATAGGAAAGCAATGGTTAAAATTTTTTTTACTTAATTAGCATAGGTGCGGGAGATGGTGCAATGTGTTGAGTATTAGCATAGGTGCGGGAGATGGTGCAATGTGTTGAGTGGTCACCAATCATATTTTTATTCTGAATAATTTTTCTTTACAATATATTTAACATTCTTTAAAATTCTTTAACATTCTTTAAAATTCTTTAACATTCTTTAAAATTCTTTAAAATTCTTTAACATTCTTTTAACATTCTTTAAAATTTTCATCATGCGTTCTCCTTTAACATAATATTTTTTATTATACAAAAATAAAAAAAACCTTTTGCCTCACCAAACCCCATCATTCTTCTCCCGCCCAATAACCACGCCTCGCCCAGTGTCCTCGTCCCCTCATTCTTAGAGCTATCATTCCTCGACCCCCCATTCCCCGCCCCATCATCACTCCCTCAAAAACTTCTTCACCGACTTCGTCTGCATTAGGATTTTCTTCTTCCTCCAATCCCTGAATTTGGGGCACTTCTACCGCTTCACTTGCACTTTCTTCATGGTCTTCTTCGTCTTCACCGTCCCCATTTCCACTCAACTCCTGTTCTACGACATTTTCTTCTTCTGGTTCTTCACTCTCATCTATTATAAGTCGTCCGCTATCATCCGACTCGCCGATCGCTTCTTCTCTACTTTCTTCATGGCCTTCTTCGTCTTCACCGTCCCCATTTCCACTCAACTCCTGTTCTACGAGAATTGAATCCTAAATAATAAAAATGTTTAATTATTATCTTCATTTATAACCATTGTTTTACTTACCATTGTTAATTTGTTGTTATCACTCAAAATTATCTCTATCGCACGTGTGGTGAGGGAGGTTTGTTGTTGTTGTTGATGTTTCGGTGATGACGTATGGCAGAAATGCTAGCAGCAGACTTTGTTCATAAAGTTTTTTTGAATGGAGATAGTTAAAGCCATATCTAATTTTTTATAGATATAAAAAGGAATATATTTATAATTTTCTTATTTCTTCTGTTAGGAAAATAGCATTTTCAGGCTTTTTTAACTTTATTTAAACTTCTTAGCCCCAGACTTTTTTCTTGCAATGTTGATAATGAGCTAATAAAGTGTTTTTCATTTTCCAGTAGAATTGTGAAAATCGTGAAAACTAGTTCAGTTGTGCGAACACGTCCCGATCAAAAAAGTTGATAAAGTAACTTTTAACGCCTTTTCTCAATAAAATATGATGATGTATCACTTTTGGATGCTTTATTTTGTTATTCCAGCAACTTTACTGATTTTATTATTATATTTTCATAGAGTTTTCCCACGAAATCGCCGATCGTAATACCATATTTCATCACCAGGTGACGAACCTTGAGCACCCGAACCGAGTTTTCTTCACCTAAGCAGACCCTCATCGCTACGCTACTCCAAACAGGTTTCCCGCTGAGTTTTTAAGTGTTTTATGGTGAGTAAATGTGTAAACTTTATTGTAATTAAATAAAGGAAAGTATAAATGATTAAATAAAGGAAAGTATAAATGAAGATAAACAAACAAAAATCGGTTTCCTATATTTATTAAAAAGCAAAAAAAATTCAAAATACATTTTATTAGAAACTGAAAATTCAGATATAGATGGTTATTACTTTCTCGTCATCATCCTCATTATCTGGGCTTATGAATTCATATTCAAAATGCGGTTCTCCATCCAGATGATCGTCGTGAATTTCAGCGCATCTAGCCGGGTCGAAATCAAATTTTTCATCATCTACGGCTTCTCTGCATCGCACCGGTTGCATTTTAAGTGATCAGGAAAGCGCTCATCCAAGCAATTATAATGGAAAATATGCCCGCAACTCATGACTTAAAGGAATATTGCATGTAAATTTTTTTCTTTTATCTTTTCTTTTTAATTGGGGAAAAATAGTTTTAATCATGTTTAATCATCCTAAAGATTGGGTGTTACTTGGGGAGAAAATGTTTTTTCAATCAAACATCTACCAAAACGATGTGAAAGTACACAGCAGTATCGAAAATATTTTAGCGAGCTTAATTTAAAAGGAATAAAATTTCCAATTACGATACATTTTTAAGATTTTAAAATTTTTAAATTTTAAAAATGTTACTACCACGTAGAATTTGAGAATTCAAAAAGTTATGACATTAGCAGGGCCACAGCTGGGCCACAGCTGTGACATTAGCAGGACCACAGCTGGTTACTTGATTTTTCATCTAGCCGCCAACCGCTGGTTTATTTTTATCTTTTAAGCCAGCCAGCCGCTATTTATTGGCGGAAAATATGCACAAGTCAGCCGCTGGAAAACAATGGTCGGTGCACGCTTTTAAATTACACTAAAGGCAATTATATACTAAACTGAGTCGATTGTAAAATAAACATTTAAACCTTTTTATTTGATCCTCTGTATTTCCGGCGTTCCGATAATAATAATTAATCGCCTCTGCAGCTGTGTCAGAGTCCGAACCGGGTCAGAGACTGGGCAAAGGACAGGGGTCACTGTCACTTGAAATCTAAAGGACGTCAGATTTCACACACCCCCATTACCAGAACACCAATCCAAACCCGAGGTACCAGACCAGCCATCATTCCACAATTTTCTTTCGTCTTGCTGACAGCAGAAACTTACTCCAACCGCATAAGCTTCCTCCGAGTGACAGCAACATAAAAACTCCAACCGCATAAGCTTCCTCCGAGTGACAGCAACATAAAAACGACGATTTCCACACAGCAACAGGTGAAAGGAAAACATACCGAATGTGAGTAAAGAAATTAAGAGTGTTAAATGAATATGTTTTTTTTTAACCGAATGGGGTAATTTTAAAACTCGCCAGATTCGCCATTGTTGTGTAAAGCATTTGAAATTGGGTGAAGAGATTTGGGAAGTAAAAGAATAAAAATAAAAAAATAAAATAAAATAAAATCTCCCAGATGGAAATTCGCAATTTTTTTCCGATACGGTGACGAGATAAAATTTCAAATTAAACAGATTCAAAATGTTTGATTTACTGGAAAATTGTTTTCAATTGGACGCATGAGTTTAAGTAAACATCGACATTGTTGAAAAATGCAAACATTAATTTTTAGATAATTTTTAGATAATTTTTAGATAATTTTCCGATATTATTTTTTTATCCTCGAACCTTTGCTAACATTCAAAATTTTTAAAATAAAATTTTGAGTCAGATGAGAGTCAAATGTTGAATCGCTATTTTTATCCCACAAAAATAATGGGAAATGTAAGACTAATGACAACAATTATTTCACACACGCATACCGCGACTTTTCTCATCTTTGAAATTCCCACACACGTCGACTTCTCACCCCGGGGGCATCCATAACGCTATTCCTTCCCCAACTCAAAACTCTGCATCTATTAACCTTAATTGACCCATGCTATTTTTTCCTTTTGGGATTTTGGGATTTTGGGAATTTTTAATATCGTGTTTAACCACAAATTTCCTAAATTTTTATAACACACCTACACATACATATATTTACATACATATTAAAATAATATCGAAAAATTATCTAAAGATTTGCAATCCTCAAACCTTTCTTTGCTAAAATGCAAAATTTTTAAAATAAAATTTTGAGTCAAATGAGAGTCAAGTGTCGAGTCGCTGTTTTTATCCCACAAAATAATAGGAATGTAAGACTAATGACAACAATTATTTAAGAAAATTTTTTTTTTGGTTCGTCCTTAATCTCCCATCACTTTTATGGGCTAAAAATTTTGTAAAATATTTGTTTTAAGCTAAGCAAATATTTTACAAAAAAGACATTAATTATAGCAAAAACTTGATTGGGCACTCACATTTTGAAAATATTTTTATTGATTAGTAAAATTATTGTTCCTCCCCCCTTGACCCTCGATTCTTTCACGTTTGAAAATATTTTTATTGATTAATAAAATTGATTGTCTTTTTTTCCCCCTTGGTTCTTTCACGTTTGAAAATATTTTTATTGATTAGTAAAATTGATTGTCTTTTCCCCTTAATTTTTTTCACACACATTCGCATACCGCGACTTTGCTCATCTTTGAAATTCCCACACACGTCGACTTCTCACCCCTCCGGGACACCCATAACGCTATTCCTTCCCCAACTCAAAACTCTGCATCCATTAACCTTAATTGACCCATGCTATTTTTCCTTCAAACTCGCGAAATATCTCCCCTCTTTTGCTTCATTCCTTTTGAATTAAGTGTCCTCGGGTCACCTGATCTACCCCCACTCAAAACTGGGTCTAAAATAAATAAAATTTTAAACAAAAATTGACAAAAATTAAATTAGAAATTTACATATTTAATTTTAGCAAATTTCTTCAAGTGTAAAAAAAAAGAAAGACAGACAAATCAACCTGAACTTATTGGGATTAAAAAAAAAATCAATGAGAAAGTGAGTTAGTTGAATTTTTATACATTTCTGCGATTCTCTGCTTTGACTATTGTCGAAATAGTATAACACTACCTTTTGGGGGATTTTGGGAATTTTTAATAGTGTTTAACCACAAATTTCCTAAACACACACGCACACACCCACACACACACGCACACACACACGCACACACATACATATATTTACATACATATTAAAAATACAGTTTTGTTAAAATTATTGTTTAAATGTTTTTAATAGGATATTCGATTTATTAATTTTTTTCCCCCCCCTCTCCTAGATATTATTTCATCGAAAAAAATGGCACGTCCGCTCGGTCAATATTACTCGTGCACAAAGAAACACGACTATGCCACCCACAACGACTATGCCACCCACACCGCTCTGAGGTTCAGACGACACCTCCGAATATGCGCCGATTCTCCTGATCTAAAAATAAGCAACCGCATCTTAAAATTATATTTAAAATCGCGAGTTGCAAATGAAAAATCATTTGAATGCGGCAGATGTTACGACCTGTTTGATAATCAAGACGGCCTAGACGAGCACGGGCAACACCATTCGACAGAAGGAGAATACGAGTGTTTTAAATGTGGCCTCTGTGTGACAACATCCGAATTGTTGGAGGATCATCTGGCGACCCGGCATGAGAACCTCAAAGTATATCAATGTCGGTGGTGCGATTACGATTGCAACAAGGCCAATGCGATGAAAACCCATCTGTTGCGACACACTGGGGAGCGACCCTTCATGTGCGATGTTTGTCGCAACACTTACCGGTCGCAATCAGCATTGAAGCGACATAAGAATTCCCATCCGGTAGAAATGCTGACGGAGGCCGGTCACCGCTGCCATTTGTGCCCCAAAGCCTTCCTAAGCGAGGGAGGTCTGCGTCACCACATGACGAAACACGTTTAGGGGTGACGTGATTTTTTTTAACTAGTATTCTTACTAGTTACTATTTTTTTTGTAATTTTTTTAAAAATATTAAACTAATTTTTTTTATTATTTTTTACTAATTTTTTCAAGAATATATTCATTCATCTTTATTTTCACCTAGACATGTTTTTATTACATACCGAACCGGTATGTGAGCGTCTACTATGACAAACGCGTTTACTACAACGCACCTGCTACGACTCACCTGTTAACGACGAGTAATTTGGAGTGTGATGGGGAAGCGATGAGGCCTGGAATTGACGCGATTGTCTCGATTTAAATAAGTTAAATTTTGATCGACTACAGGGGGAAAAAAATGCAGGCGTTAATCAGGACTAAAAAAAAAACCTACCTTTATTTTATTTCACTTCATTCCAATATATTTAATATTATTTTTATGTTTCTATCACTAAAAAATAAATGTCAATTCGATTTTTAGGGATAATTTTTTAGTGATACATACATCATCTGCCGGTCATTTTAAATTCAGGTATTTTAACTAATTATTCAATTCTCCTGATTTTTCCCGATTAAATAATTTATTCCATCCCTGAGGGAAGGGTTTAATCGTAAACTTTTTTTGATACTAAATACTTTAATACAGATAGCCGACCGATTTTATTTGATGAATTGTTGTTACTGGGCAGAATTTGGAAATGGTTAAAAGGGGAATGGTTAGAAGTTGACATCAAGGGGAATGGTTAGAAGTTGACATCATATGTTGTGAAAATTCAAACCACACCGAGCCACTGCAATAGATGTAATATTTACTTCCCTTATTAAATAATTACAGCACATTTGTTAATTATCTGTTAATTATCGTATAGTTCAAATCGTATTTAAAAATTTCATTTTATTTGTTTTCATTTCAAGTCTGTTTTTGTTTTTTTTTGAAGTAGTCGTCCATCGAACCATTTACAAGGAAACAAATGTTCTGCGATGGAATAATCGTAGTACATGTCAAACACCAGAATACATTTGCAAATATATCCTCAATCTGGGAAAATTAAAGAAACAAACAGCTAATATTCTGAATAAATGTTTAGTAATAAACAATTTAATTCTGAGAAATCGAATTAAATGCAATGAAAGATGCATAAATCTTAGAATGAATCTGTGATAGGACATCTGATTCCCAGACGACACATGCGCACTCGCATTTGGTTTAGGCGCCGAGTTCGAATAATCGACTCGAATTCTGGTTTGGTAGTAATCTCACGTCCAAGCCGACAACAACTTCCTTCTCAAAGACTTAACCGAGACTCGAAAGAATCATAACAGCATTAAGGTAGCAAAATCATCACAAACCCAGCAAGAAAAAAAAAGGTATGGAATCACCACACGGTGACAGAGGAAAGAAAAAATACGATCTCTGACCCCGTTTATTACCTCGATAGCTCTGGAACATCGATTAATCATTTGTTGACAATAATCACGCTCATTTCGCAAATAACACTTGCAAATTGCATCCTTAACTAATTTTTTGAACATTTATAATTTTTTCTATACGTTTAACCATGTTTTTTTATTCAATCGGACTCATACCAGCATTGTCAATTAATTCAGAAACAGCTCACTAGACTTCCCGATATAATTAAATAATTCCACACAAAAATAAATCGCTGAGCCACCCGATGTAATCAATCGGTTTTACAGTTACTACGCGGTGTTGATGTTATCCCAAATATACATGAAGCCGAAGTCCACGCATTTCCGACACATGTTCACCCTTTGATCCCGCCAATTACAATTAGTTGATATCTACCCCAACACCAAACAACCGACACTCTCGAGTGAGTCGTCAAACTAAACGGCGAATTTTCAACGCAACCAAATCTACGTAAGTAAATTTTTTTTAAAACAAACTGTATTTGCCCAACCGATTATTATTGGCTGGGTTAAAATACTGAATAGTCTATACCCCGGAAAGTATCTAGCCTAGCCCCCACTAGGGCACAATTACACTTTAAGCCGAACAACTTGTTGTCGGACTTAGATTTTCGAATCTTCCCGCCGTGGAGACCGATAATCTAGATCCGACCTTCAAATCTGCGCGCAACAGTCCGAATATAAATGGGGTATGTTACAAACTCAACCAATATTATTCCATTTCTCCGCCTTATTCGATTCTTTTAAGCATTTCTTGTGTGCGTCGTACCATAACAGCAAAATGTTACTCACGACGATACATGATGATGATGATGATGACCGGTCACTACACGTTGCTGTCTACTCTAATCCGGAAGCGATTAAATGCAGCAGTTGACCGGCGTAACGCGACGCCAACCGCCGTCGAACCAAGGTCAAACGTATAATAGTGAAAAATTAATAAAGACGAACTTTTATTTGATTATTTTAATAACTTTCCTTCCTTCCCAGCAATGATTATTCCTTTCTTTTTCAATAAATTTTTATTTCTTATTTTTAAATAAATTTTCATTTCTTATTTTGAAATAAATTTTCATTTCTTATTTTGAAATAAATTTTCATTTCTTATTTTGAAATAAATTACTTCAAATACGTTTTTAATCAATCCTCCTGTTCTGTTATGCAGTGAAGCACGAGGCGGCGCTTTCTTGTGCCAGCATGTGTATAATAAAAATCGATTTAATAAACACATATACGCCAATCCGGTTGCTTTAAGTCGAGCCAAGAGTTCACACGGTAGAAATTACACTTTCAGACAATGATCACATTCCACACGCATCGACGATTTTTACTTTTTACGCTAATTGAAAAATTAAGTTATGTGATTTGACGATAGATGGCACTACATGTACTAACATCTCTCAAAAGTTCAATTAAATTTTTAAAATAATTTATTTCTTTACATTTTAAAGAAATAAATTGTACCCGAATGGAATGGCTTTATTCTCAAAATAAACCGAATGTCATTTTTCTTTCAAATACTAACATTTCAAAAAAAACTTTATTTTCATAACCTATGATTTCAAGGATAGATTATTACTAAAAATGAAATAAAATCGTATTTGTTTGTTAAGATAAACAAATACGAGGAAGTGTTTCTGTTACATGTCAGCCATTTACAAGAAGACAAACGTTTGCAATTGTGTCAACCATGGTGAAAAATTACTACATGACTGTAAGAGAGGAACTCACACGGACAAGAGCTGAGACTAGCA
This sequence comes from Geophilus flavus, assembly GCA_034695885.1. NCBI lineage: Eukaryota > Metazoa > Arthropoda > Chilopoda > Geophilomorpha > Geophilidae > Geophilus > Geophilus flavus. The sequence continues at coordinate 9,626 of JAQFZO010000696.1, read as the reverse complement.
TGGGGTCATAAAAGGGGAACTGGGTGAAGTGGGGGAAAAGGAAAAATTCCCCACAATAACAAAGACCAAATATATACTCCTAAACTCAGAAAATTAAACGCAGACAAACTTTGAAGACGCAAAACGACTAACATTGTACTCAAACTCAGAATAAATAGGCATTCTTACTCCGAGAAACTGAACAGGATTGACCTTCGAGAATGCAGCGAAAGGTTCATAAATCTTACACGAAAGGTTCATAAATCTATGACGGGACCATTGGTTCCAAAACAACGCGTGCTAACTCCTGTTTAGGCGCCGCGTTCAAATAGCCGATTCAAAAATCAGATATTACTTGTATAAAAGTATTTGTTATTTAAAATTATCAATTATTATCAATTTGAAATTATCAATCAATTTATATATCATAATTGTTATTAAAATGTCGTGAGTGTAATTGCAACACGTATCGGGAATAAAAGAGTGAAACAAAAAACAGGATTTCGTATAACGGAATTTCCCTGTTTCGATGATCGATGCCGTTCCGGTGAGGACGCGCTAATTATTAACGGGATTGTTTGGTGCATATCGAGAAAACATTTCACTATAAATAAGAATAACTAGAGATCGGTAGTCATCACACATCCAAACGGGTTCCCCCCGGACGACGACTCTCATCACGAAGACTCGACTGAAACAGCATCATAACAGAGTTGAGGTAGGTAAAAAACTTATTACAAATCCTGACAAAAAAAAAAGTATGGAACTACTACGCAGTGACGGGGGAAGGGGAAGGGGGGACTCGACTTCTTATTCCGTGAATTCATTCGATTGCTCTATAGCATCGATTTAATCATTTATTGACAATAATCGAGCTCGATTTCTAATCAATATCTCCAAATTACACTCATAACTTATTTTTTTGAGTAGAATTTCTTTTTTTTCAATTAGACCCGCGTTTTTTTGAGTAGAATTTCTTTTTTTTCAATTAGACCCGCGTTAGCGTTGCTGTTAAATTCAGAAATAACTCACTGGACTACCAGCGTTGTAATCAATTAATCCCGCACAAAAACAACTCCCTAGGCTACCCAATATAATAAATAGATCGATCAATTTTACAATCACTACACGGTATTAATGTCACACCAAATCTACCCGAAACCAAAATCCACGCGCGCCCGAAACGTTGATATCAATTACAACCGGTTAACATTCCTTGACAGCAAACAGTTCACAATCTCGAGCGACTTATCGACTTAAACGGCGAATTTCCGCACTCTTAAAAATTTCCGTGTATTTAAGGTGTAAACTTTATTCCAAATTAGATACTGTTATTCAGTGTAAACCTGCACCTGGTAGTGTAAAGCTACACCTCGTGGTGTAAAGTTTTGTATTGTATTTCTAAACTTGCACCAGGAAGGTGTAAAATTTACACCGAATAACAGTAGTTAATTTGCAACTTACACCAATTTATGGCAATTTCCTACTTACACCCTCAACAGTACTTCATTTGGGATAAAATTACACCTTAAATACACGGAAATTTTTAAGAGTGCGTTACGACCAAATGCAAGTAGAAAAAATTAAGAAAAAAAACTCGATTATTATTTGTTGCGTTTAAAACACCGGGTATCTGTTGCCCGCACGGTACACCGAGTCTCCAACTCGGTACCTTACAGTGTAGCCCTACTAGGATTCAATTACACTTTAAGCCGAACGACTTGTCGTCGAATCGTCGTCGAATCGTTTTTGAATCCTCTCATTGCGGAGACCGGAAATTTAGGTCCGGCCTTCCAAATTCGTCCGGCCTTCCAAATTTTGTACGCAACAACCCGATCACACCCGATGATAACGACTACCGATGTGTTGAACCACACGTTAGGGTGCCAATGAAATCACATCGACGTGCGACACCTCGACGTGCGATACCACAGAATAAAGACACACAAGCGACAGCTACAGGCTCTAACATTAATTTCGGGAACAGAGACACTAGCGAGGCCAGCGGGAAGACTGTGGCTCAATGGGATTCCATTGCAGAATAAACAACACACGGTAAAGAATTTTAGTAAACAATTGATTGTCACGCTTTATTCTTCACCGCGTGACGATCAATTGTTTACTAAATTTCTTTATTTATTTAAACTACAATCTTTACGCTAGAGGGACAGCCATTCCAGCCTACCCGGACCCATTTACTGGAACCCAGCAGTCGCTTCTGTCTTGTCTTTGTTCTGCGACGATATTGCGCGATCGCTATCTTTATACGCGATTGTCGAGCTGCTGCGCACGGTTTTGGAAGATTTTAAATTATTTTTTGGATTTAAAAGGGGTTTAATCTTTTTTATTAAAAATTTTAACTCGTTTTTTCAGAATCCCACACCACGGAGTAAACTCTTGTGTCGCATCGAGCCACCGTCGACTAGAGTAAATCCAACCGAGATTTTTTTGATACCGGTAAGTCACACATCTCTCGTATAACCATCGAACGAGATAAATTTAGTCATTCTTCCCGATTTCCGCTTCACGATGACCTTACAGATCGCAGAGGAAAAATGAATATCGATTACGGTCTGTTGGTCCAAACATTACAAGATGGCATAAAAAACAGTCGATCGTGTCAGAGTCTGTTCAGAATTTCTCTTGATGCCGTCGCAACGACCTTGTGGGCAGCGGCAGATCGCGAATTAGCTAACTGCTATGCCGGAAAAACATCGTGCACAATTATAGAGGAAGCCAGGGACACGATGTTGCACAATGTGAAACCACTCATACCGTTCTCGGTGCTTCCGAAGGTCGAGTATGCGCTGGCTCTAAAATTAGTCACGATTTACGAAGCGAACGACATTCCCTACATCGTCAAAGACATGGTCAAAAAAAATAAAATAAATAAATTTTTCTGGACGCCCGGCGAAAAAAACGACGAACGCGAAACGATTTATTCGCTCATAAAAGAGGGGCTTGTGCAAGAAGCCGAGGCCTTGGAACTAGCTTGTCTTTACTGTTTGGACGAAGACGTCGCGCGGTTGTGGAAAAAATTTTCTCCGCCCAAGTTCTCTTTGCCCGACGTACCCCGCGAATTGCGTCAACCGCTAATACGATACTGGGAATTGTTCGTCTCTGGAAAAACAATTCCGCCCACCGTCGCGGAAATCATAGTTCAACACGGCCTCACGCACAACATGGTGTATGTGGTTAGTTATTTCTGGGAGAAATTAAACGACGATGAAAAAGCGCGAGCTTTTGAAAATTGGATGTCTAAATTCGACGAAAACTATTTGTGCGACAAATGCCTGGAGCTTTCTTTTTTCATGATTATTCGTGCGACTGAACCGCAACTTCTGTCGTTGATGCAGTCGAAGGCCTTTACGGTTTTCGTATTTGTCGCATTTTCGAGCAAACCCGAGGTGAAATTATACATGAGACCCGTGGTGGATGTTATGTCTGGATTTATCAACGAAGGTCAGCGACAATTCGTGATCAACCGACTGATAAGCCGTACGGCAAATAAACCGGTGATCCTGTACGACGAATTGATCATGAAATTGTGGAACGGGGGTTCGAAGGAATGGAGAGATAAAACGAGGAGGGACAGTTTGTTGTATTTCGACAGACTGCTATACACGAAGGACGCGAACAAAATAATAATTAAAATGTTTAAAGACGAGACGAAAGAAACGAAAATGAGTTTTTTAGAGAATCGTTGTAGGCATAAAATGATCACGGAAGTTCTTCGAAGGTCAACCGTAATCGACAATTTTCTCTCGGAATTTCTTCCATCGAAAGACGGCGTCGGTATTTTTAAACAAAATTTTGTCAACGCCATGATGGGGGATTTTCTGAAAATATTTATAAATCCGTATCGCAAATTGGAAGTATTTCTTAAATTTTGTGATTTGCCCGATGAAAAAATGGTAGAATTGAAGAATCGAGTTTGTTGCTTCGAAGAACTCAAACGATTTATCCCCGACTGGAATTGGGAAGCGGACGAAGACACTCCGGAATTTTTCGAGTGGGCTGCGCTTAGGACCGATGGAAGCATCGAAATTACACGAACCCGGTCCCTCATTTGAATAACAGTATTTTGCGTGTCATTTTTTTTTTGTTTGATTAGAATTTCAATTTGTTTAATCATTTAAATTTGCGAATTTAACTTTTACGCGCATCACATTTTTGTTTGATTTTTGTTCAGACGTGTCTTTCTCAGAAATTTACACGAAACGTGTTCGGAGTTAACGAGGGTTACGAGTTCAACGCGTGACGAGTTTATGGCGTGACAAACTCGTAACTCATCTAAATTATTAGGTTTCTACAAACAATTTTATTTTACCAGTTGGTCTTTTTTTTTGTAGAAATTTTTGGCATCTATTTCACACTAAAGTATCACACTAAAGGTATCGCTCATTACCGTGCGCGGTTTAATTGTATTTTCTTCAGTCTGTTTTAACTTTGAGTTTTGTTGTTGTGTGTTATGCAGCGAAGTACGTACAAGGCGGAACTTTTTCGTGACGGTGCGTTTTATGTTGATTTAATAAACACGAGTCAGGATTCCATATGGAAAAAATTAAACCTGCAATCATTATCACCACATTATTGCATTCCACAGGTGTCGGTGTTTTTATTTTTACGCCAATCGAGAAATTAAGTTATATAATTTAACGATAGATGGCGTTACATGTAATGGCATATGTTTTTTAATTATTAAACAAATAAATTCTTTAATAAATAAAAAATTTATTTCTTTATTTATTTCTTTATTAAATTATTAAATTATTTCTTTATTTATTAAATTATTAAATAAATAAATAGTTTAATAAATAAATAAAAACCCAGAAGGAAGGAAATCGCACATTGGTAGGAATCTAGACGCGTACAGAAGAATCACGAGAATGCAGTTTCTGCGGATTAAAAAGTGCCGATTCCTTTTTACAAAGTGAATCGAGTTGAACAATGTGTCATTCCAACTGTAATGGTGTCTGCCAGAGTTAATAATATTTTACCTGAATTGCACACTGGACATCACGAAGGTGCGAAATAGATCCGCGAACAAAAACATTGACGCTTTTTCTGTTGCTCATTTTCGCCTCTGGGTGGCACGCCGACCACATGTTTAGATTTCTCTACTTTTCAGAAACTCGATGAAATAACATCTATGCTGCAGTGCATGACATCACCCCATTACAGAGATCACAGCGGACGTCTCAAATCAAACAACATCAATAAAGTGAGTCGGACGGTTAGAACGTGACTTAAGATCGTGGAGATCGTTGACAGCAAAGAAAGAAAAATCCGTAAGTAGGAAACGTTTTACTCAAATCTTTTTGACCGTTAATCCCGCATCCACAAGCAACAAAAAAAAACATTCGCACAAGAATTCTGACGTGAATGGCATCCTTGATGGGCATCGTGTCTACTTAGCGCTATTTTTGACTTCCATCGCGCTACTTTAATGCATCGAGTGTGAATACAAGTGAGGTAAAAACAAAAGTTGCAAACTTCCCCTCTGCTCCCAACCGTCCATCCTTGCCCCAAGCAATCCTCTTTACTTCCTTAAAGGAAGTTAAGTTGACTTGTCTCACTTTTACGAGGAAGCAAATCTAAATACCTTGGGTTGAGCGTACTTTACTCGTGCGAAACTACATTTACATTTTTGGTCAAGGTCGGCCTCACAGTGGACATTATTTGCGAGTTATGTCGGCCCGCGACTGTTCAAGGATATTCCATGTCTAGAGTCGATTGCGACGCAGCTGCTGACAGACCTCTTCATAACGAGTTATACACCTCGAATACTATTTATTATTATCACGAATAATTTCGTAAAAATATTTTAACTTGTGCAAATAAAATAAATACATAAATAGATCGACGAATAAATAAATAGATTGTGACGTGTGTATTTTATGAAATCATGGAGAAGTGAAAAGGAAGAAACTGATCATGGGTGTAGAAAGTGGTACTTGGGTTGGTGTTGGTGGAGAAAGTGGTGCTTGTGTCGGTGTCGGTTTTGAGTTTGGTTTGGGAAAAGAATGGGTTTCGAGTTTATTTTTGGGAAAAAACACGCCCCCTTCCCGAGAGGTGTTGCTGGGTGCCAGGTCGAATGAGAAGCGTCCGTGTTGCTCGATACCCTGTTCCGATGACATCCATCTGGATGCCATCAACCCAGAGACAAAGCTGAACATCGGACAAAGGGGGGAGGACAACGAGAGAGGGAGGGTGATAAAATGAAATGAGGGTAAAAGGAAAGATATAAAAAAGATATAACCAGATGTAGAAGTTACGTGTTATTTAATCCACACTAATCCATAAATTCATAAATTCGAATCTCGAACTTCATAAATTCAAATTCAAGATTTTTTTTTTCTTTCTTTCTTTCTTTCTTTCTCAGACCCGATTCAGAACCACATTTCGAATTTTGTAAAAACGTGTAAATTTTTGAAAAAAATAAAGTTTGTTTTTTACTTTGAAATTTGTATCATTTTTGAAATTTCCGCTCTTTCTAGCCTCTATCACACTCTACTTTATTACAAATAAAACCCTCTTTTATAGTGACTGAGATTTTACCCGTTACGAAATGATGAATAAATTTTGATTCGCGATATGCAATTCACATACGGAGAAAACTAACTCACTTTCAATTCCATCTTACTCTAGAAGAATTATTTCACCCATTTACTTTTCAATTTAACAATTCATCGACAAAAAACCACTTAAATTGTTAAGCGAACGAGATAGATCGAGTGATTAATGAGTTAAAAACAGTGAGAATCTAGGAACGCCGTCTGGTGATGATTTCTAAACCGCTAATTGACTAAAAATACGTGAAAATTAACAAAAAACAATTGAAAAATAAAAAGAAACTTTAGAAATAAGTTTCAACCACTTGACAAAAGGATCAAATTCATCCGGACACATGTTTTATTGGTTGGAAGAAATTGTTTAGAAAGAAACATAAACAAAGCAAAGAAAACTTTAACCCCTCTTTGATTTCACAAAATGATTAACCACGGTCTACATTCTAAGACACTAAGTCAACCTAACCTTCTTTCATATACTACACCGTCACTTGACAAGTACAATGGAGCCCTTAGAAGGTGTAATTTTCCTTGGATTAACATACCCTGGTGAATGAAACAAAGTGGAAAAGTGAATTTTATTGAATAATAATCTAAAATTCATTCATTTTTTCAGGTCAACACTTGCTATTATTTCCGGAGAGTAAGACCTTCCACCCATGTTTTCATTACGGTGAATTTTGCGGGGCTTGCGGGGGAGAGATCAACCCCTTGAAGTGGGCGACGACGCTTCCCTGCGACTGTGTGTTCCACCGATCGTGTCTGTTCCACACCTTGGTGGGAATGGTGGAGCCAGTGTGCCCTCTATGTGACTTCCCAGTCGTCCGGAATGAGTGGGTGGTTGACGAATACCCATTCGACGACTGGGAAGATGGAGAGCCCATAAACATTCAAATGCCAATCGGAGGAGCGGGACACGAAGGAATCTTTTACGATTTGGATGATGGAGCTGTGGTGCCGGAAGAGGGAATGGTGTTCTTCATCGGGGTTAATGGACAGATCATCCCTAACCTTTACCCAACTCCAGAGGGGGCGGTGAATGGACAACTCTGGGTTCTACAGGGATTGGATCAAGAAGAATTCGAGCTAGCAGGAGGAGCACCAGCTAACGAAGAATAATTTCTTAATTAATAATATATTTTTTGGATAATCTTTTATTATTTTTTACGTAGAATCTTTATTATTTTTATGTAGAATCTTCATTATTTTTTATGTTTCTTCTTAATTATTTTTTTAATGAAAAAATTATTTATTTTATGAATAATTTAAAAATGTTTTTAATCAAAAATCAAGATTTTATATTTTAAACATTGTATTTTTTAAAAAAAGCATGAATAAAAGTTTTTGAAAGTGGAAAAAAGTTTTTTTAGTTATTTCAACAAAACCTAAAAAGGCAAGAAGAGAAATTAGTGGGTTGATAATGAAATGAGTAAACAATTTTCATATTACCTTTCTCCGCTCACATTCTATATTTGCATGTGATCGACTTAAATAGGTGATGGATTTTTAACATTTTCATCAACGGTGCGAGAAAGTTTGTTTATCAAACATAATTTGAGAAAATATTAATTGTTAAAAAAATAAATTTGAGAAAATTTTTACTATTACATTTCAATTAACAAAATTCAATGAAAATAAAATTTTTAAGGAAAAAGTAAGGAAATTAATTAAAAATACACTTCCCATCCCCTCTTGCTTTGTGTTTTGTGATTGAAAAATGAAAACAATATCACTTGAAAAATTAACATTTATTTTTTCAAAAAACAGTCAATTATTTTACAGAATTACAGTATTAATTTTAAAGAAAGTGAGGGTTATTGTAATACCACATGGAACAATCGATTTTTTTATTCCATGTAACCAAAATTGGTTAGTTGGCTTCTTAAAGATCATTAAACTTCCCGCCTTCATTTGGAAGCTGTATGGTGGGGGAGCCGCATTCGGTTGGGACTGATCTTGTCCCGGGATGTAATCCTGGTGTCGAAAATCCAGGAATCTCGAAACGCCGAGGGAAACTACAGTTATCGGAACAGATTCATCAAGTTCTCTTTCGTCATACTTGTAAAACGACATTTTTGAAAGGTGATTTCGAAAGCGATTCACCACCACTAAATCATATTCCTGTCCAGTGAAACACTCCACTTCCCGTTTCATATTGAGTAAAGTGCGAGTCCACATTTTAGGAAAAAGAGTGGTACCTGGTAATGCATAACTTAATCCTGGGTCTCCGAAGATGGCGTGTTCCCGTTGGAGAAACACAAGTCGATTGTTAATGATTACTTGACTTTCACGACCGGTTAAGTATTCAACTTCATCTTGGAGCAGGTTGAATCGTAGATTCGAATCTTTTTCTCCATATAATTGGTGCAGTGTAACGTTGAACGTGAATGGATGCTCTGGATCGCGGGGAAATGGTTTCCAAAGGAGTGTACCGGGAGCGTTGAAACTCATTTTTCTTGGATGGGTAAATGTATGGTTGGTTACGTGGGAAAGAAGGTGAATCTTTCAGGGAAGTGGGGAAAACGTAGAAATACTGAGGAGTTTAAAGTAAAACGTTAAACTCCTCCTCTTTTTTTTGGAAAATAGCGCCACCTAGCGGAATGGGAAAAAAGTAAAGTTGACAATGAACGAGAGAAAGAGAAAGAGGCAGACTTGAATTTGAAAAATAGGAAAATAAAACAATTTTTTATTTCAAATGAATACTTTGTTTTTATTTAAGAGGATCATTACAGTGACGCACAATTAAGATCACAAACAAACTTAAAGGAAAGTAGTTGACAATGCTAATTGCTTCTCTTCATTAATTGTCATGGGCTGACATTTTATAGCAGTATAACGTTCACAAGACAGTAATATCTCACACATCTTATTTTTAAGTTGGATTGGAAATGAAGATTACTAAAAAGTTAGAGAAAAAAAAAATCTCTCAACAATGGAGAACAGTTTATCCACGGTAGTAGAAAGAAAGGTAGGGAAACAACCAGTCACTTTATGTAGATCAAGTGTCTCCTATAAAGATTCCCCGGTAAAATTTTCTCGCTAGATGGCGCTGCGAACTGAAGGCCCAAATTTACA
>JAQFZO010000695.1:0-21497 GCA_034695885.1 Geophilus flavus | reverse complement strand
TTAAATTAACCTGCACATTTAAACTTGGAGTTAAATATTTTTGTTTCACCAAACTTTTCTTGTATAAATTAATTCTCTGTTAGCTAACCCAAAATTTAACGTTAATCTTTTGTAAGAAAGGATTTTATTGGTTAGAATTAGTCGTGTGATCGCACTGGTTAGAGTTGACATAACTGGTGGATAGGATGACAGAAACAAGTCGAAAAATTAAGAGTTTCGTGTAATTTTCATGGAAAACTCAATGATCTATCGATAGTTGGGGTTCTTTATTTTGATCGAAAGTTTTGAGGAAAATTACTCGAAACTCACGATTTTTCGGTCCGTTTTTGTCTGATTTGTGTTTAAAAAGCGTGTGATCGATTATTTCCGTAAATTGACCCGATTTTATGATGCTTGATGATTTGAGCAACGAATCGCCGTAGCCGAATGAATAAAAATCCGAAAGATCCAGTTTAATCGGCCAAAAAAAAATTATATCTTGCCTTGATTACGGTAGTGTTATTTCATTAAAAAATTGGGTCTTCAGGTGCCCAGAACTCTCGTGGTTGTTGTAAATGGCCAACCAACACATCAATGGCCATGAAATCTTCAACTTCTTCCTCCTTGCTAATGTATTCCGCCATGTTATTTCATGTTAAAGTAAGAGTTAAATTTTAACTGGTCAAAAATAGCCAGTTAAGTTTTAACTAATTTTTACTTCTCCAGTTAAATGTTTGGTGAAATACAAATCTCACTAAACTCAGTTTAAATTCTGATTTAAACTTAATTTAAATTTAACTTTTGTTGGTGAAACCGGTCCTTAATCGTCCACAAAAAAATTAATACTCACCTTTTATTACGGTAACTTTGGAATTTACATGGTGATCATCGTATGATTCCTATCCGGTCGAACACACCTGCTAACAGTCGTGTTTTTTAACCTGGTAATACAATTTGAATTTACTATCTATTTTTTTAAACTAGATTATTACTAATAACTCAAGGATTGCCGCGATGCGAAAAGTGTGGATTGCACGAATCATGTTGGTCTGATGCGTTGATGAGGTCAAGAACTCGTGTTATTGAATCATTCGGGTGTTTAACACCTTTTAAATTGAAAATTACAGTCGTATAATTACTAATTTACTGTGATTGCAGTCAGGGATACAGAGAAGTACCGTAGTAGTTCCAACTTCCAAGAATTATTTTCTGGAAAGGAAAATTACGGTAATTGATATGTTTGGCTTTCGTGGCTGGAAATTGACGCCGTGATTGTGACGTCTAGTTGTGAATTAGGATAGACGTCGTTATATCGTTGTAATTACTCCTCTTTCTCTTCTCTCTGTAGCTATAAAAGTCATGTGGAAATTGCTTTTGTGGCGTATGATAAATTAATGTAGTAAGTTAATTTTTAAATACATATTACACGTGTAAATGTTTGTTCCCGGTCGATGTTTGATCTAGCATCGCTCCACGAGAATGGGTGTAGGTGTAGGGGGTTTTAGGTAAACTCGAATGTCTACGAGGAGATTTTGACATCGATGTTGTATTGTATTGACAGAAATATCGATAAGTTGCATTAATCGATCGATCTGAGTAAAGACGAGGCCGTATAAACGCTGGAGAACTAGCAGCCATGTCACCAAAGTCTCTTGTCGCTGTACAATTTCGATTTTATGTCCAAAATTGTATTTGTAACATTTTGTTTGTCATACAATCCAATGAACTCGGGAAGACCGACTTTCGAGATTTTGAAATATTTTAGGGAAATTATTATTATTATTATTATTATTATTGATTGATTGATTTTGTGGTTAAAGATTTGGGATTTTCAATGGAATTTTTTGGACCCCATTGACGATATTTTCGTTCTGATTATTTTTGATCCTCTGGATTTGCTCGATTCAAATTTCAAAGGTCATATCTGGTTAAAATTAATTTTCTGAAATTTACGTATGAATATGATTGATATAAAAATTAAAACTATTCATTCTTTTTTTCTTTGTTAAATTGAAATATTTTTCTTAGATTTCTATATGATAATCTCAAGAAATCTGTGGTAATCTCAATAAATCTTGGGAAATGTGGAAACCTTAGTCAAAATCTTGAGATTACGTAATCTTGTTGATGAGAATTGACACCAACCACCCTCTCCTACTCCGGGGTCAAACAAACAGATGTTGAAAATGACGTTATTGGAAAAAGACATTGCGTCATAGGCATGTTTGGCGATTGGTCGAAATTATAATCTAATCTAAAAGGTAGACTTCCGCCAGTTCCGACTTCCATCTTTAAATTGCAAGTCGTGTCACCAGTGTTATCATGGAGTCGAAGCCAGATAATGTCGAATGCTTAGGATTAGGAGTCACCGGAAAACGAAAATTTGCTGAAAGTCCTTCGGAGAAGTCGGCAGTAGAAACGAACAAGAAGATGAAACTAGAATTGGAAGAATTGCAAGACGAATTACTTTCGTTGTATGAAGAAGATGAACTCGATTCCGACAGCGACAATTGGGAAACGGAAGACTCCGACGGCTCTTCGGAAACCGGTGAATCTGAATTGTCGACGTCACCGGGAAAAGAAAATTCCAAAAATTCCAGTAATGTCTTGAAGACTGCAGATCCCGATTTTGTTCCGGACCCGAACGATTTGCCTGATCAATTTCAAGCCGACTCCGACGATTCGGATTACGAACCGGACTCTGACGTGTCGTCGGCAAGTTCTGAATGTTCCGAGGAGTCTGATTTATTGGAATCGGAAGAAAAATCCAGTGTAGAGACAACGAAATCAAATTCAGGCGGAAGTAGCTGCGCCATTTGCTAATTCATTCGTTTTTTTTTATTTCTCGTCCAGAAATGTGACATAAAAATATTTTTGTAATCCTAAAAATAAAAAAACTCAAATTTCAAAATTTAATAATACTTTTTACAACATTTGATCAGCGCCATCTACCCTCAGAAATCTTTAATATTGAATTTAGTAAGAAATGCTTACAATTAAATAATTTTGCATAAATTAAAAAATAAATTTCCTTAAATTATAACTCATCTCGAGCCTTCTTATCGATCACTTTCTCCTGTGATGCCCTTTTCTTTTTCGGTGTCGGTTTTTCTATTTTCGTTTCCGGTTGTTTATTTCCGGTTCCTCCCAGTTTTCCAGACTGTAGCTCCGCCTTCACTATCGGATTGTATGGATTCGCTTTAACCGCATAGTTTTCTTGACAAACTTTTCCTTCTGGACACTTGCAACGACTACAACCTTCTTTCCCTGTGGGACTCGCATATCCACCGTTAATGCAGGTCGGTATAAACAAACAAGTCGCTAAACAAACAAAAACACGTAAAATTAATGCGAATTGTGGTGTAGTACTGATGTTTCATGCATGATGGCCTAGAGTTCGGCTATTTCTCGACGCAAAAATACCATTGCATTCGTAAACATGGCTGACGGCTCTCAGATCCCCGAATCCGACTTTGCATCCATTTGAGTCGATGTCGTGCATCAAACCGAGATGCAAACCGATGAAATACTTGAAATGATTCGACTGAAAAAGGTTAGAATCGATCGAAATTTGGAAATTAAAAATGTCTATTTTAAATTAGGTTCATAAAATATTACGAAGGAATTGTTTTTATTGACGGTGATCGTCCGTTCGCAGTTGCAGGACATCGGTTTCATCTTTTGATTGTTTGTACTGGAAGGTAATGGAATGGAAATTGAATATTTTTCGAATTTAAGAGAATTTTGGATATGATACATACATTTTTTCCCCGATTTCGAAAGTGATGTAATTTTCTTTAGTTGGTTTTGTGAAGACGAGTTGGAAGTTGATACAAGTCCACAATTCCCAGAAGTCCATGGCTTGTCGAAGGGCCGTGAAGTACTTTTCTGAACATGGGAAAGGTCATGCAGGTTTGAATCAACGATTGAGAATACAGGAGTGGAACAAAAGTCTGGATCCGGCAAATAAATTTCTAAATTGTTAAAGATAAACAAAAAATTTGTTTGTTTGAGCTTTGTAGGAAAAAGTATGGACCCAATCGAACGATTCACTCTATTTGACCGTATTTAGACCTCGAATGCATTCGTTATGAAAAAAATTAAATAATTTTATGTCAGATATGAAGTACCTAATATTTTTAGGCTAATTACATTTGAGGGTTTTCAACGACTTCGATTGGAAATTTCCTTCCATCTTCAATAGAATAAAAAATAAAAATTGCTTAACCTCGAAATTGAACAGATTTTGATTATCTTAAACCATTCAGAAATTATTTGACCATGTCCAGTCTTTTGTTCCATCCTGTAATTAAGAATTTACTTGGCAACATGTCTGGAAAATGAATTTTAACTCGACCGTTTGGCCAAAGGTGCTCCTTCTCGACCATACGAGTTACGGCGATATTTGGCTGATTCATGTAAATAAAATTAATATTTTTCTTTTTTTAAATTTTAAAATCATACCAATTTTGGTTGGATGTTGGTGATTGATAAAAGTAAGATGATGATCGTTGCAGGGATCATAGCAATGTAAAAAGTCGAATGGGTTTGTGGTATAATGCGAAACCAAAAGTGCTCGTTATCCGAGTGAAAAAACTAGCTTTGCTACGACTGATTCACGGAAGTGTGCGGTGTTGATAATGAGGGTGTTTGAGTTTTGCCGGGTATCATTACGCATCTGGTGGTCGAATGAGTGTTAAATGGATGGATCCGAGTGGCAGTTAAGTGAAAATGCACCTGCTATTTTGTTTTTATTTTTTTTTAAATTAATGTTTAATTTTTTTATTTTTTTTTTGTTGTTTTGTAGATTGTTTCCCCCCATCTGGTGTTAAATTCGAGTGTAATGCATTGTATTGTATTGTTGAAAGGTAACTATAATTACGGTACGAATAAGCAGAATGTTACTGATATTCATTCGGAACGGTTGTGTATTTATTGAGCTCGCCTGCTTAACTTTGATGCAAAGCAGGGAAGAAGGCCATGGAAGTTAAAGTTTCTTTCCAGGACTGCAGCAGATTCACAACAATTTTTATATTTTTTTTATCGGTAATGAAATGAAATTATAGTGTTTGGTTCACTAATGTCTGGTTGTTGATTTTCTTTTATTTATTTTGTTTACGTTTGTTTGAGTTGATTACGAACAGCAAAAAAAATTGACAATTAATGTCGTAGCAGTTGTAAACGAGATTGTAATTGGTTAATTTATTTCTTTCTTTTTTCATTACAGGACACACAGTTACAGAGAAACCCAACTGGCTGGAAACTGGTCAGGGTGAGTAAAGATTTTTTTTTCTATATATTTTAACACCACAAGCGCTGCAAGAAATGTGTTCACACTTTAGTCCTTTCACTTCAAGATAGTTCAAAATGTCCTGTGATTGGTCGAGAGGTTTAGACAAGGGCCATCGTACCCAAACATACTAGCGTAAACAAACGTACGTAATGTCAAGTGATCAGTTTTTAGACCCGACCGGTCAAAACAACAAATTTTAAGGCCCAATCACTGCTACTAGGTAGGAATTATTTCTTTACATGCGAGCAGTGACAACATTTTGAACTAACTTGGAATAAGCGACCGGACTTTAGTTCGCACACGTAAGACGCAAGTGGAAAAGTTTAACCAATTAGGGGGAAGCCCATTAATTTTCAGCCATTTTGTTGCAAGGATCAAAAAATGAGGTAATTTAAACAAAAAAACAAACAAACACACACCTGTCATAACAAAGTTTTATTTTTCCTAATCATATTGGGGGAAAAATAATTTGTAATTTTCATGGGATTTTTGGAGCTGTTGATGAGATTTTCATGACAGTTGCTCCATTTCCACTGTAAACTTTCTCCATGGCAACAGTGCCATCCTTTGGTGGTTTTCGGCATCGCATAAACTCATTGATTAAATTCTTAGCTCTTAGGTTGATAAGTGGGTCTTCATTCGAGTTGAAAATCATGTTCGAGGACTTATTCATCTCATCTGAATTTTGTTTATTATTTATTAGGAGGGAATGACTGTTTTCTTTCATTACATCAATTTAAATTTATTTTTCAAAATAAGATAATCAGTAGATTTTATCTGTCTTATAAGTCAGTCAGTATTACAGGTTAATTGAATTCTTTCTCCCCCAAGCTTGATGTTTTAATTTTAATCCGTCAATCACTTTTTTTCCCTTTAATTAAATTCTAACTTTTTTCTTTTATTTAAATTCTTCAAATGTGTTTAAAACGAAACGTTGAGAACTTTAAAAGTGGCTGTCGACATTCACTTTGTTACTATCGAGTGAGTGACGTGCTAATCTAAAATCACTTTAAACTCAAAAATCACTCGTGACTTGTAAGATCAGAATGAATAAATGTTTATTTACAAACATTTACAGGTTGTATTCTGTAAATACCTGATGCCCCATCTGCACTACTAAGTTTGATCGAGATTAAATTTTTGGTGCAAACACAACTGGATTAAATTAATCCAGATTGGGCACTTGCAATCTGGATTAAGTTAACCGAATTTGGCACATTGGATTACGGTACCTATAATTTCTCCAGTTTAACCCACCGAGTGAGGATCCTGGGATAGTATAGTGGTCGGGTTTCTGCTAGCAGTATGGCTGAAAAACAAGTGAATAAAGGACACAATAATAATTGGTCAGATGACCAAATCAAACTTTTAATCAATATATGGGAGGAAAATGATCTATTTCTACATATACTATGTTTACATGCGAGGAATATTTCAAGTCAGTGGAACAATAATCCCAAACAACAGCAGTTTACACGCAACAAATATTGCGATCTGATCACATGACAGTCAGGTCTACCTATTCGTCCGCTTTGTTTATCCCTTTGGCCGTTATGATTGTAAAAAAATGGTCGTTTCACAATCCTTATGGATTATGCTCCTGGTTGTGATTTCCCCACCGACCGGTTGCAAGCAGTTGACCGCCATCTGAGGCCGGATGATACACATGTGCAAGGACAATAATCTTTATTCCACTGGAATATTGAATATTCAACCCCTTGCGAAAAGAATATTCCTCGAGGGAATCTTCCAAACCCAATTGTAAACATGTGCGAATTATTACGGAATATTTCGACTGACTTAAAATATTCCTCTATTTCCCAAGCGAAATGGAGTGGTTTATGAAAATGAGCATTAATCATTCCATGTTTACAAAACTCTTACTATCTACACATGTTAACAATACTGTAAATAAAACTGTACACTTATTTAAAACACTAGGCAGTGACTTATTATTAGACACCACGATTGTAATTGCCTTAAGTAAACAATAGTATACGTACCGTAGTTACGGTATAGTTAAAAAAAAGTCTGTAAATTATACATTAGAGCCCTCTTATATCACCAAAAGACATTAAACCAGTCGATTTAACAACACATACACCCATTCTATTAGAAAAATCGGAATTTAATTTAGTATCGGTGTATAAAAGAAAAAAATAATTTTTCTTCACAACTTTAGCCGATAAAAAAAGAAAGTTTTGACATGTTTTTGGCCATGTGGGCACCAAATTAAGGGCGCGAACTTTGCAGCAGTGGATGGTTGAAATGAGGCAGAAGTTCTCTTAATGAAAGAATGTGGCTGCATTCTTCATAAATTGCTCCCATCTCAAATTGGATTTGACCAAAGTCGCAATAAAAAAAACTGCTTACAACAGGTATATCTTACACATCTCCCACCTCATAAACATTCTAATCCATTTTCCTTCATATTTGAGAAGCAAAAATGAAATTTTTCCCTCAATATTTAATTAATTTTCATTTTCAACAGTCTTGTGCTTTAATTCCAGTTATTATTAGATTTTAATTTAAAGGAAAATTAAAAATCGGACGAAATGAAGTAAAATGTGACGGGAAAACGTGAAATGGCATGTGAAATTTTCTTGGGACCGACTGACTTTGCCATTGCCCTAGTCTAATTCCTATCCGTGCACTGGGGATTTAGAAACGGGTTGTAAGTTTCTAATTGAATTAGTTGGAGAAAATGAAAATACTTTTATTTGTCTTAATGCCTAACACTTTGCATTTTCTTCGCTCGTTTTCGGTTTCCATTTGCATTCATGAACTTTAACTGAGGTGAGATTTTATTTTTTTCTATTTTATTTTATTCTATTTTATTTATTTTTAAAAATTGAATTTAAAAATTTAAAATTGGATAAAACATCAATTTGACAATTTACCAAAAAATTAATGCCTTGAAGTATAGAATAATTTATTTATTAGAAAAAATAAATTTCAAATTTTAACAAAAATAAAATTAATGTCTGGAAATATGAAATAATTTTCTAAATTAAAAAAAAAAATTTTTTTAAATTTACCAAATTCGATTTTTTAATATTTACATTTAATTTTTCCAATTTAAAATTGGAAAAATTAATTTATTGAATAATAGAATTTTATTTTTTTAAAATTAAATTTTCAAATTTTCAAACTATTTACATTTAATTTTTCCATCATTTACATATTTTAATAATTTTATCAGCTAAAAAACAAAAGCAAAAGTTTTTCTCCACTATCTTGTGTTTTCATATTATCTCTTTCCCACCCCTGAATAAGTGAACTCGTTTCATTTTGGGTTAAAATCCATAAGCAGCTCAGCACAGAGGATGTGATAGATTCACTCTGGGCACAGTCAAGCTCAAGATCCTCTCTCTCTCTGTCTCTCTTCTCTTTCTCTCCTGTGTGACAGAATCAAACAAATACTATGGATTATCAGACTGATGCACAGACAATTTTTACTATTGACTTTTATTGTCAAGGCTGCTTGATTAATGTTAGGTAATAGACATTGGATAAAGATTAGTCTGGAATAGGATGTAGCATGGTGAGATTAAGCAACAAAGTCTTTATTGGGCTATTGCACTGTGCACTTATTTGTTTTTTACTGCAACAAGCTCATTCAGGTAAGTTTTTTTTTTAAATTTTTTTCTTCTGGTTTGTTTTGCCATGATTAAATTGGAAAAATGTAGGAATTTTTCATATTTATGGGTAGATAATGATGAAAACAATGCATGAATGTGTTTATAATGCATAATGAACACTTTTTAATGAGGTAATTGTAGATAAGCAGCGTTGTAAAACTTGCAAAATGTTGGCAGTTCATTAAATTTTTTAGTTTTAGTGGTTCCTAACTCTTTCCCAATTAGGAAATGCTCATTATAGTGTTCACACACACACGAAAAAAAATTTCACAACTATTTCAACGGCCCCTCCCCCCAAAAAATATTAATTATAATTTAATTTAATTTAATTGAAATTACAAATATTATTGATTGAAATTTAAAAACAACAACCATAAACAGAAAACAATATCCTCTAACCCCAGTTTCGGTTGAACTGCGGACGGCTTTCGGGTACAATGCCAGTGTGAGTGGTCATGTGAGAAAAGTTATCGTAAAGGGATGCAATAAAGAGACATGCAGTCATTTGCTAAACACATTTAAAGATCACCACGCGAGAAGCAACTTTTTATTGTCATTGCACTTATATTGTTTCCAATCGTGTGGTGTATATCGAACGATGATGTCATGTAGCCTGATCACGCTTAGACTGTAGATTGATAGTGTAACTAATGTAGACAGACAGATATAAGGCTTATAAGGTTGCCAGCGGCTACTGTAACTAATGTAGAGGGAGAGAAAGATAGTGGTTATGAAGCAAGCAGTAAACACCTATTTTATCTAAGTAATCATTGTTTTGGTATACTTCAGATCGCAATGCACCAAAATGTCGGCTTTTGCGCACTCCAAAGCTCCTCTTGAAAATTGACATATCGAGGTGCCTTGTATAATCTCGTCGAGTAGCCATGAGACCCGAGTGTAGCGTTGCTGGTCATTTACCCAGGCAAATTGCTTTGCCTTTAAACTTAAAGCCTCTAACTCGAAGTAAAATGTTACCGGGACCGTCTTTTACCATTTAAATAATGTCACGGTGATGTTTTGGTCACTTTAATGCCCCGATTCTTAAATCAAAACATGTTTTCGGTTTGACCAGTAATTTGTTTTAGAGTCAAGTTTATTATTGAAAATAATATGAAATTAATAACGAGGTCAAGTAAGTGGACTTGTAATGTTGGCAATCATTATGATGGAGTGTTTTGAGGATTATTCTGTATAACAACAATTCTCAACAATTAACAAAAACAAGATAACCTTCAAAAAATCCTGTTAGCTTATTGTAAATGTATTGTTGTAAGAGAATTTGTTGAAATTAACAATGGGAAACATTAGAAAAGAGATTGTTAGCAGGGTTAAAGATTTAAAACCCTTTTTTTAACGGGCACTGGGTATTAAGCAGCTTTGGTCATTCGCAACCAGACATGAGACAAAATATGAAAATTGTCAAATAAAATTTAAAAATTCTAATTTTTTACACAATCCCGTAATAACTAAATCAATTATTAAAACAACTGGGCACCGACAGACCCGATCGATGCTGTGGACAGAAGATACCGACAGCACAACCAAAGAGGAAAAACAAACCAAAATTTCAAATATACAGGGAAACCCACTTATACCGCCCTCGGTTATAACGTCACTTTTTATTCTTCTAAACCCTACTGAAATACTCAAATTACCCGGTCATAATGTCAACCCGCACATAACGTCACATTTTCCCTCTTCCAAAAAAGACGTAATAAGTGGGGTCTCCTGTAAATGATATTTTAGTAATTCAGTCGTGTTGCATTGACCGTAAAGCTAGGATTCTACTTGTTTCCATTAGATTGCAATTGCGAGCAACAGCCAATTAGGAGCCAGATGACTGTCATGTGATGTCAATACTAATCATCCACCATTTACTTGTTTCGATGATGTTGCTTATCAACTGGAAAGATGTGTTCCATGATTGGTTAAAACCTTATTACTCACTGCTGCTTCATCCTTGAGGCTCGCATACGTTTGCGGATTACCAACAATGCATTGCTGTTGCGTTTGCGTTGCATCCAGTGGAAACACAAGTGGAAACTTAGTTTTATTTTTTCTTTTTGTGATTACTTGAAACCCACATTTTAAAATTGAGAACTAAATATAAAATCAAACGAGAACAACGCACTTCATACATACAGTAGCGTGTTTTTCACTTAATCTCAGTCGAAAACGTGTGACAGTTAAATATGAATACAATTTCGGTGTGCTGACATTGATCAATCGTCCTATTCCGTGCATTCTCGACTCAAACGTCGACAAATAAGAACGAATGCAATACGATGAGAATATGCAGAATTGTTGATTTTTCACCTGTCAGCATTTCGCAACTTTTATTGTCATGTTTATCTGGAAACTTTTGGCGACTCGATTGGAAAGTGATTTCTCAGCTGGAACCAAGGATAAGGTTCGGTTTGTGCCAAATATACAAACCTTTGGCTAGTGGCCAGATCATTGGTTTAAGTTTGCATGACCTGTGCCTTTTTCTCTCTTTCTGCCGTAAAAAGTGTGCATGGATATAAATCAGAGAAAAGAGAAAAAAAAATTGTGTGAATTCCCCAGTCGTCGTGTGAACTGTTAAAGTCAGCAGAAAGAATGAGAAGTGGCGAAGATGAATCAGCAAATATTTAAAGTGAGGAAAGAATTTGTCCTTTTCTCACCGATATTGAATGGGTGCTTGCGGGCCAAAGTGTTTTGACTTTATTTACTGGAATTAATGCGCGTCATAGTTTGTTGATTTGGAAATTCCGAATGTTGCAGGTTTTGGGGAATTGTCTGGATGGCAGATGATGAAATGGCTGAGCTGATACTGATTTCATCTGGGAGTAAAAACAAGAAAGGAAATATGTATGTTTTTCAAGAGACATTGGGAGTGGGTCTTGTTTGCTACGAGGAAGCAAACAGTGGTCACTGATAAAAACATCGATTGACTCCGAAATCGGTAATTGGTCCAACTTTCGAGATGAAAAACACCGAATTGGTTTTTGTGTGTGTGTGTAAAGTTAAGATTCACTCGTGTTCACTTCACACTAGCAGTAACCGTAAGGAATTTAATAATCGTAGGACATTGTGGGATGGGATTAAGTAAAATTAGCAGTATGATAGGGAATGTACAGATCTTGAAAATCGAGTAATGCAAGGTTAAGCGACTCGTGTAAGGTTTACCCGTGCAATTGTTACGCCAACTTCCGGTAAATGATGTATGGAGTTGTGTATTTAGTGATACATAATCACGAAAGTGAGGCACCTAATATGAACGTCTATCGACTTTCGTGTATTGTAAGTTATTGCCAACAATCTATGCGCAGAATGACAAAAAAAAAATTTATATTTCTAAAATATATATTTTTTTTTAAATGTTGGATTACAGGAATTAACCGGAAGTTGGCGAAACTGTCCTGATAGATAAATCTCATGACTTTCTAAAATTTAATTTCTAAACAGTCGTTCACATTTAGGGAGAAATTTTCTCCCGTATTTTTTTACATCTCCGGTGTTTTTAACCGGAAATAAGTAATGCAAAACCTTCAATTTGTGGGCCGATTCCTCTAATACTCTTGTGTGGCTAAATGGCGGCCTGCACACAGATTGGATGACCAAGGCAAAAGAGACGTGTTTTAGACTTGTGACACCACGTTATAGAAGTAATAAAATCCGCCATTTGTTTTAAAGATATAGAAATGTACGTAGTTTGTGTGAACCAAGTAGGCTGGCATAACCTTGAAAGCAGTAGTTCGAGTCTTCTCTTGTCACGTGGCATCACATCATTTTCGTGACCGACAATCCGTTTCAAACATGGCAGGGTAGCCCACATGAAGTGGAATGGAAGATCGATTAATTGTATATAAGCTTCTTTATTATTGTTACTAACACATTTGTCGTAATTCGACGGTTATTTCCTTATACTGTTAGTGTCAACACGAGCGTGAAGCAATTGCACTACACGTAACAACAATTCCTCAACAAATTCGAGTCGACCTTTTTGGTCACCCGTTTGCACACACACACACAACACACCCGGTGGATGCACACACCTGGGTCTCAGTCGCGTCGCAATTTTTTTCGCTCGAATACCCACTAATTTATGACAATTTCCGTCCTTAAAAGTATCATACATAATTTATACGTAATGCGCACTACTTTTAATCAGAAGTGTCTGAATATTTACGCCATTAACGTCGCACAGAGACCTCGACCCACGACTTTAAAACACGATCATTTGGAAACTCGTGTTGCGACATCGATTCCCTCGAATCATCAATTTCCAATTAAAATCCATTAATGAAACCAAAACAAAAATCCCATTCAAATTTGCCAGCGTGAGAAACGACTGGAGCCAATCTTTTGGCACGAAACACACTCACAACCTCACTTCTTTCTTTCTTTCTCATTCATTATCAGCAAAACAGTGGAAATGGGTGTTAAGTAGCTTAGTCTCGGTCAAACTAATCCATTGCAAACGACTGTTGCGAGGAGAAACCTACTTTCCCGCTGCTTGCCAACATCAACTTGAATTCCATTCGATTTGCTCACACGGCCTAATCACATTAAGTAGTTACTATTTGAGTAGCATTCATTTAGGATTGGTTAAAAGTAAGATTGGTGAGTGGGAGCAGAGACTTGGCCTTCTGTTGGCACTTAGCTAATGATTAAGTCAAACCTGAGCAAAGGCAAGAGGCACTTGAAATTGGAGGCGATGGTCGATGACTTTCAGTTTCGGAATTTTTTTTTTTTTTTTTTTTTGAATTCCACTAAATCCAAATATTTTTATTTGACATTTGACAATCGCATTAAAAGGAATTTATGGCACAATTATCTAAAGTAGTGATTTTTTTTTTCACCCGACTTTTTTTGTTCCTTCTTCCTTTTTACTTAGCACTCGGGTTAAGCGAAGCCGAAGGAATGCAAATTTTGGGATAATTCACCAAAGTAGTACCTAGTTTCTTTTTTTTTCGTTCTTTTTCTCTCACTTTCTTATTTGTACTCGCATGAAATGAAGTGAGATTTGGAATCAGTGGTTTCCTTTTTTTACTTCTTTGCAAGAACCTACTAAGTGAATTACAGTTAAGGAACTTGTTCTTGGAAATTGTTCTTGTCGATTACATATGGTAATCCCAAAGCCCGAACATCATTTTTAAAGTCTTTTATCCCTGCCACATATATTTGGCGGGTTTATGAAGTGAAGAAAGATTTAATATAAAATTTGTAAAAAAAAATTTATTTTCTGGGAAAAATTTTTTTTTAAAAAAAGAAAATTACATTTTGTTCGTCACACGTGTTGTAGAAAAATTAATTGACATTTGAACGCATTAATTTACATGGAAAAATTATTTTTTAAATTTTTTTTTAAATTAAATGAAAAATATGCTTTTATGTAAATGAGTTTTAGATGAGATTAAATATGAGTGCAAGAGTTTGAAAAACGTGCAAATTAAATATCAAGATTTATTGTTTCTATTTAATGGCATGTTTTTGATTGCGCAGATATGGGATTTCATGTTTGACGTCGGCTTCTTTTTGATTCGACTGTAAACAGTTCCCATTCGATACTAGACCGTAAACACATTAACTCTTATGGCATTAAGTGTCAAGTCTTCAAACCCGTGAGCCCGAAACCTTTTAAATTGATTAAAAAAAAAAAACTGATGGAGATTTCTATTTATTCAAAAAAACGAACCAAAAAAAAAAAATCTCCAATAATAACCGAGTAGAACAACATTATTCAAACATCGCAAACTTTTTCTTCCCCTCCGGTATAAAATTCGGAACGAGATAATGCAGCTTATTTCATTTCACGGTCCGCTATTTTGCAAGTGACATGTTCCTTTCTTGCCAATTTGGTTCTGCATGGTCGGTAATGTGTATCATGTTTTGAACGTGAAATTGTTTTCCTCATCACAAACTTTGATATCGTGTACGACCATGATTTAATGTCGCGTATGAATGCCTATTTGCCGTGTTTTGCATTAATTACCCTTATAAAAGTCGGCGAATTTCATGCAAAACTAAATTTTTTATTCTTTCTTCTTCCCATTCCCAACCTCCAAAATCATCTTTGCACGATGGAATAGTTTAATGGTAAACATAAACAGTTAATAAAGATAATAAAAGTTGGGGAAAACGAGTTGATTATGAGGTATGGTTTCCCTTCGTCTCGTGTTCGGCTGTTCGCCGCACTGGATGGAGGAAAGGAAGTTACTCGTAAATGTTGCTCATGCGAGATTGGGGCTAAAAATACACAGTACCGAGTGTTGGTTGGTGTGTGTGTGTGTGTGACTGAGCACAATTTGGATGGTAAGTGGAGTGTAAGGAGCACTCGTGTCTCGTTCATCCCGCGTCTCGTGTATCGAAAAATCGGATAAGTGATGAAGTGATCAAATCATGTTGCATCTGACCAGGTCCGTCATTAATTGGATTCAGTGTTTGCTCGTCTGTTTCATTTGTAATCGTCAGATATCTGCAGGTAATTAATTAAATTTCATCAAACTTTTCATTTTCGATTAATATTTTGCGTCGTTTGATGGTTTCCAAGTTAACAAACGTTGAATTGAAGGTTTTTGAACTAGTTTGGGTTAAAAATAGGTGCGCAGACATGTTTTTTGTTGTAGTTTTTTGTTTCATCAAAGGAAGTTGCATCGGTATTTAAGTGAGGTTTATTTTTGTTTGTTTACAAGTATATTGTTTATTGCTGTGTGGTGTTGTGTTGTTTATAGGTGATGTTAGATATAAATTTTTTTTTTGGGTTTATATATTTTTTTACCCTGTTTTATGGAGAATTGCCCCCTCTTCCTTTGAGTTTTGGTGTCTGAGTTGTGAGCTATAAATAGCAATGTCATAGTATGGCTATTTTTGCAATTAAAAAAGGAGGGGACTATGCTTGGGATGGGTTAATATGTTTCCTGGAAAAGTCAATGTAATTATATTTGTTTTTAATGTTATTAATGACTTTGGGTTTAAGGTCTGAGCTTTGGATGTCATAAAATGAGTTTTGTTGTTTTTTCTGCTTTTTTTCTTTTTTTTTAAATAATTGTAAATGAAAATTTTATAATTGGGAAACAATTGTTTGGTTTTGGTGGTTTTCTATTGTTGGGTTTTTATTGTTTTCATTCTTTGAAATTTTGCTGTTTTTTCTTTGTTTTTAATAATTTTAAGTGAAAATTGACAATTTGAAAACAATTGTTTAGTTTTGTTGTTTTATATTATTTGGTTTTGTTATTGCTGAGGAACAATAATTTTCCAATAATGGTGTAAAACTTTTTTAACAATAATTCTTTTTATTGTTATTAGTTTTTTTTTTTGAAAAATATTTTCAAGAAAATGTTTCACCAGAATGTTTCTTTTGCTGAAAATAGAAAAGATTTTTAAGAGCTTTGCAGCTGCTTTTAATCCATAAAATTAAGGGAAACTGTTTTTCACATAACACTACGGTACCAAACCTATATGGGAATTTGAATCAAATATTGATGATAAAAATGTGTGTCGAGTTTATATTATTTAATTAATGAAATGGAATTGGGATAGGGGGTAGTAAAGGAATGTCTGTGATTTGCATTTTTAATAATCACACCATGCGAAAACAGGAGCAAAAAAAGTTGATTTTCCACAAGACACCCATTAATATTTACCTTCCAGCACTCAAAAAAACATCAAAATGTTAAAATATAAAACAATCTACCAAAATTTTGATACCCCAAAAGAAAAAAATGAAGTTATCTGAGTTTAAACTGTGTGTTTAACATGGCTTTTAAACATTTCAAGATATATTCCTGACTTAAAAGGTTTTTGATGTTAATTTTTTTTCCTCCAGGTTTAATTTTTTGCTGGAATTATTCTTAAGTAACTGTTAGGAAAGAGAGGAGGAGGAGGAGGAAAGGAAAGTTTTTTTTTTCTTTTTTTGAAGTCACAGTTGACAAATGTTTGTCCCATTGTCCAAGTTTTTGGTTACTTGCCAATTTTTTGTTACCATTTAAAGAAGAAAGTAAAAAGGAGTGCACTTAACTTTGATAAAGATTTTCATTTATGGGTCGATTAAATTGTCTTGTAAAAGCAAAAGAGGAAACAAATGGGATCAATAAAAGGTTTGTTTTAGTATTAAATTAAAGTTGTAAAAGGGTCTTGTTCATTGGTAATGGATTGTGTAAAAATCATGGTTTAATTTAGTCAGTTGGGTTCCTCTTTTATGGCTTGTAATTTTCTTTAATAAACCAGTCCTATTGGAACTAAAATTGTTTTACAAATGTGGTTTTCATGCTGCATGATGATGATGATGCAGTGAGGGACTCATTAGAATCAGACCAAAAACAATATTTTATATACCACATGACATAAAAAGCACAAAAATTATAAACAAAAACAAAATAATGAGTTTAATGAGAATTTAATTAATGATTGCATGACATGAAATTGGTGTTTCTCGATGCTCACACCAGATTGACGTGCTGTGGATTATTAAGTGGAACCGTTATTTTTTTCTTGTTATTTCTTGGAAATCATAGATTAAAATTAAGGGGTGAAGGATGAAACGTGCTTTCAACGGAGTAATTTGCTTGTGAGTTGTGGTAATGGAGTCTGCTGATGGAGGCAAGTTTGAGTCGGAGGGAAAATATTTTTTGAGTTGATTTGAAAATTTCTACATATGTTTTGTATTATTTCATGGGGAATTGCTCGAAGAAAAGATTTTCTTCTCAGCTGGGTAAGAGTAAAAGGCAAAAATGCTCAGTGTGGAATCCATAAAGCAGTCAGTGGTAATCTAGACATAAAGTAAAACATTCATTTTTTGCCACCAGGGGACTTTTTGGAAAATACAAATCAAACCGGGGATAAGCCAGCGAAGACGTACCGATGTCTTCTGTTTTTAATAAATGATGTTTAGCGCCATTTGTAAAAAAGTCTGTTGGCTTATTTCAAAATAGTTCAAAATATCCTGCCATTGGCTGAGATTGCTCACTGTTGTGCGTGTGTTAAGCCACGCTTGTCAAAGGAACATTGAGCACATATCATACATAAACAAACGTGATGATCATTTTTTAGGTCCAAAAAACAGAATTTTTAAGTTTCTATTACTGTAATCGGTTGGGGATTATTTTTTTACGTGCATTATACACAAAGTGGCACCACATACTAGAGAATTACATTAGACAGTTTGCGCAAATCAACTTAAACGGAAAAACGCAACGCAATTGAAGGGGTATTTTTTGTAAATAAGGTCTCCAATCAATGAAAATTTTGTTAGAACTTCATCTTTTTGTTTCAAACTCCTACCGATATTTTTATAACTTAGGAAATTTCTTTCCAATACGGTAATTAGAAGCCCAGTAATGTTGCGTTTCTCTGCACAACACGAAATGCGCAAACTGTCTATTGATTTTAATATTCGCGCATTATAAATTGTCAATATAACTTCTGTATTTTTTTCTCTCACTTGACATTCAACTTGTTTTACACTCGTAAGAAGTTTGACTTTATTTCTCCATGAAAGTATCAGAATAACACCAAAAGATGGGACATTTTGAACTGTTTTGAATTAAGCGAACTGACTTTACACGTTTCTTCCATTTGGTTTTGTTGCGTAAACACTGCGTAAACAGATCCATTAAGTGAGTCTTTCCTGGATAATTGAAAACTTGTTTATGCCACTTGTTTTTACTACTTGTTTATACTACTATATTTTTATAAACGGAAGACTTTGAACGTGCCTAATGTTTGCTTTAAAACATTTACCGATTTCAACTTCAGTTTTTGATCTTAAAGTCGAGTACAAAATTACTCATGGCACTTATTATTGCTCTTCCACGACCGAAACTTTTAATTGCACCATTTAGTTTTGCTCGAAGGGAAGAAATAGAGAAATAAATAAGTAAATGGAAAAAGCTTGTTGGAATTTTCATTTCATCAAACAAGCAATTATACCTGTTGTAATCAATTTTTTCCGTTTTCTTAGGAAAGACGAAGAAAAACATCTCAACTGGTTATTAATATTTAAATATTATGTTAATATTTGAACTCTTTTTAAGACTTTTTTTTCTATAATTGAATGCGGATTTTAAATTTCAAAGTTTTTTTTCTCTATTAGAATACATAACTCATTTTAAGTAATCAAGATCTTTTAAATATGCAAAGTAAGTAAGTATGTAAGTAAGTAAGTAAAGGAAGAGAAGAGTTTCTTGGCACAAGAAGTTTTAAATCAACAAGACAGACTGAGATTACTTTGGACTTTTATGTGGCATTGATGCTACTTTGCTGTTGGCTGAAATCCAAATGTGTTGGTGTCAATGTTGTGAAGATTTAAGATTTGGGATGATAAATAATGTTGGAAATGGGATTAATTGAGGTGAGTTACAACTCTAGTTGTTGTATACGGATGTTTTGATTTTACTGGATACTTTATGGGGCCCTTTGGTTTCAGAGTTGTGGGGATTTGAAAAGTTGGGAAAATTGATCAAGTAATTATGGTTATGGGATGTAAACTTTTGAATATTTTCTCTGTGATGGATTTTGTGACGGGTGATTGACATTTGCTGGGTGGGTTTTTCTGTTTGGTATGAGTTATTGAAAAGATGATTGATCTGTATGAAGATGGTTGGGAATTCAGTTTGATCGTTTGGATGTGTACTTTTCGTGATTACAATACCTGGAGATTTGGAATTCTCATATAATTCTGAAATTTCCATTAAAGATGACTTTTTTTAAATATTCAAAAAGATAATTGAAAAATTAAAAGAAATTTATTTTTCACCAAATTTCATCAAATTTTTAATTTTTCAATTTTTAAAAATGTTTTTATATACAAAAAACTTTATAATAAAATTAAGGTTTTACAATTTCAGTATAAAAATTGACATAATGAGTCAATGAGTAGCTGCTACTGACTTAGGAATATAATTTTTTGCCCTGAAGAAATAAGTGAAAGAAGTTTTTATTTTCATTTTTATGAGTTTGTGGTTATAACTTTTGGTTTTTTGAATAAAAAAACTTATGTTTGTTTTAGTGAGAAAAAAGAAATAGTGATTAGGAACAACAAGTTTTTAAAGTTAGATAGAATAGAAGAAAGAATTAAAGCTCAATTTAAATGTGGAGACAAAATGTAATGGCTATTTGGGAGGGAATGGTTTGCAATCAGCCTTTGCTAGTTTTCTGGTCCCTTGGATGCACTTAGCAAGTACACACAAGTAATGCATTCTCCATTGTAGTGTAAGTTTGAAGGAAAATGTTCCTCAAGAGAGACAAACAACTTCTTGCATTTCACCTTCTTCCAGCCAAACATTTTTAAAGAACTGAATCCCATCCAAAAAAAAAAAAGAAGAAATGATTTTGATTATTGAAAAGTTTTTCATTGTTAAAAACATCTCTGACTGATTAACATTGTCGAATGATTTCCATTGTTATGTTATTTTTATCGTTTCAATGTTTTCCATTGTTATGATTTCTATTGTTCTAGTGTTTCCCATAATGATTTCCAGTTTATTTTATCTCCCAGGTTTATTTGCATTCGGATACCATAACAATAAAAAATAGAAACGGGGTTGATGAGTCCCAATTTTATTACTTTCGCTTGCAAATGGAGCCAAAGCATTCATATCTTTTAAACTTTCACATTTCAACCAAAAAGAAAAAAAAAAGGTGCAATGGGGATTGACATTCTGTCTCGCCGTTCTGTTTAACAGTAGACATAAAAAGCTTTATGATTGGTCCAGGTGTACGAGTACGTAATTCAAATTTTATGAAAATAGTCAAAACCTGCGAGGAATACCAGAATCCCATTTTTAAATTTTTTTTTTCTTCTCCTATTCTATTTTTCCATCCATACAAATCATTTCATCCAAATTGCAAAACTTTTTTCTCTCTTTTATTATTGTTATTATTTTTTCGGTGTGTGTTTGAATGTTATTTATGATTAAGCAATATGTTATATACGTAGCAAGTGGAAGTTTTTTTTTTTTTTTTTTTTTCAGTTGTTGCCTCTCGTGAAAAAGTAATAAAGTTTGGATGAAGAAAATTGGATGTAGGGATAAAGCGATGGTAGTTTGTGCACAGTTGACTTGACTGAATAAAAAAAAAAGTTTGCGGTTGGTAAGCGCAACTGGCCATATCAAAGTTTATATAAGAGAGAAAGCTTGCATTGTATCGTTCATACAATCTCACTTAATAGTGGCACGCGCAGCGATTTTCGGGTCGACTTGTAAATCTATGACTGCGATAAGTCCGCCCTCTTTCTTTACAATGGAGATAAATTCTTTTTCTCATTTCCTCTTTTTTTTTTTTATCCTATCCTCCCCGTCTATTCTACGTATTGAATATTTTAGATTTTTTAAAATTAGAATTTAGTGTATTAAATATTAAAATTGGTTGAAATTAATTTTTTTTAAATATTTTTCTGTTTTTAGCTTCGTTTTATGGGGCCAGTTACGTGTCGTACGCATTCCAGGAGGCGAAAAGCACGAATGAAATTCATTTACGGTTCAAAACGCATCAAGCGGATGCGATTCTCCTATTGGCTGCTGGACGTACGGATTATTGCCTTTTAGTTTTAGAAGCGGCGGGACTCAAAGTGAGTATATAGAGAGATTTAGTTGTCGGGGAAT
>JAQFZO010000694.1:0-21499 GCA_034695885.1 Geophilus flavus | reverse complement strand
ATTGAACTGATTTCATTAAAAAAAAATACAAAATTAAAAAAATTTAATCTAATATATAGTCTCGTTAATTCGAACTGCAGGGAATTTATCAGGCTCTAATCAATTGTTTTTGCAGTTTTTTTTCCAGCTGTCTCTAAAATCAAACAATCAGCACCATCTCTTTTTAATTACATAGGGGATTTCCCCCTATTCATATTGATGATGCACTTTGACTGTCATGTTTAATTTTAAATGAGGAATTAACCGACTAAAATACCTCAACCAAACTTGAGGTATCCTTAGTCTAAACTCTTTAATTCAAAAAATACTTTGAATTATCCAGATTTTCCATAAAATTGAAAAAATGGGCGGTATGATTAAAAAGGGGCAAATGGCTTTCTACACCTTATGAAGCAAATCATTCAGATAATGCTGTTTATTTTGCTACTGGCAAAACATCAAACGAAATGATGAGTCACGTACACCCTTGGACAAAAAAATCTTCCTTTTCAGTGATGAGAACTGATGTAATATTACCTTGACTAGCCAAGCTGATTGGTTACTCACGATAATACGTCGCCACCAGAAAGAAGTTTTTGTTTTGTCAAGGGTGTACATGGTTACACCTGTTGTTCCTAACATTAAATGATGCAATTAGACAATCAACACAAATAAAAATTTAAAGCAAATGTGTTTGTTCTATTAATAATTAGCATTTTCTTCTAATTTTCACTGTAGAATAAATGCTCCTATTTAATCATACTGCCTGACGACTATTCGATCAAGTTATTCCAATAGTCCAGAGTCGAATTAACGAGTTTTTTCTACCACACCGAGCAACAATATTGCGCATACCTATAGAAAGACCACTTGAGAAGGAATTGGCGGGCAGCTTTGGCAAAATCAGGTTTGCCTTCGTGCACCTTGAGCACTTGGCACACCACTCCTTCCAACCACGCTGCCCACTGCTCCAACGAATTTTGTTGTTGTAGTGTCAATTTAAAATCTTGTTCTAATTTTTGCACAATGCCATCATCACATTGACAAACCCAAGATGCCTGTTCCTAAAAAAAAACCAAACAAACGCATCAACATCAACAAATTGCGACATCGAGCTCAAAAATAACATCGAGCACCAAATACCTGCACATTATGAAAGTCGACTCTATTTAAATCGGCCAACATCTGATTAATTTGAAGCGTATTTTGTAGTACAGCACGTGCTGCTTGTGCTAAATGATTTAACGATGTGTATCGTCTCAACGTCTGAGCAAATGCACTCACTGCGCTTAACTAAAAAAAAAAAAAGAACATTCCCACGTTTAGAGAAAACTTTGTCAATCGATATCGTTTCAAGTCCCATCAAACCTTGATCTTAACCATTTCGTCAGGTGTGCTACTCATCGATGATGTTAACCACCCTTCCAAACTCTTGGCAAAGTTCCTTATCGCTTGGGTCAATGAACCTAGAAAATTTAATCAATACACTGCACTTAACACTCTTCACATCGAGGTGTTAAAAGGAAAAAAAAAATCTATTAAACTTAGATCAATAAAACCCACTGGGAATTGGCCGCAGCACATCAGGGATGAGGATTTCGACGAGGTTTTGATAGAAATGGTAGTCGCTTTTCCTCACGAACTGTTGTACAGGATCCATCGAACACAACAGGTACAGTTTTGTTTTGGATAACCTTTTCTCTAAATCAAGATCCCTTTATTTTTCATAAAAAAAAAATAAAAAAACCATTAATCGATGGCACCGAGCACTTTGCGTGGATTAAATTACGGCGATTCTTGATCTGGAGGCTGAATTCTCCAAAACTGATGCCACAAAATTTCCACCATTGAAAACTGCAAATTCAGAATCGACTCCAAAATTGCTTCGCAATGTTCTTTGTACAATTGGCTGAAGATATGTACATCGTCGATGGTTACACCATCGGGCAAATCGCTCGAACTGAGTTCGATAACTCCCATGTTGGGTATGGCAGATGAAGCATCTCCGAGAAACTGTTGATGATGCTTTGGAAAAAAAAACAGACATGCATAAACAAACAAAAAAATTCACATGAATCGTCGATAATGTGACCAACTTGTTGCTGCGGAGATGTTGAGTCTGACGATGAAGATGAAGTTTGAGACTGCGTACTAGCGTTGGCCCCTGTGTCGTGCACTTCAGACTTTTGTGAAGCCTTAAACCTTTAAAATAAATTAAAATATTGAAAAAAAAATACTAGGTGAGGTCACAAACTATTTATACATAAACACTGTTTATGGGCAATTTGTGTAAATGAGTAAAATAAAATAGTGGACTAATGAAATACATAACTTGTTCCACTTCGTCCCCGTCATTTGATTTAAAGAGGAACTTGGTTTCACCAAGGAGTTAAATTCCAGCCACTGCGTTTTAAACACATGTCGACGGTATAAACGGGGGTGTTGGATTCAGAATGAGTAAATTTAGTGAGTACTCTGTTACGCACATCATTTACACAGACCACGGTAGCATTAGGGATTTTCTACCGGTATTTTCCAGTACCAAAAAACAGGTTTTTTATAGTATTTTAAAAATACCGAAAACCGTACTTTATATGGTATTGGTATCGGTTTTTTATTTTAGGTGTTTTGGCATTATTTTGTTAAATTTTTAGGTGATTTTGAATGATTTTAGTTGGTTTCGAGTGGTTTTTGATAGGCTTTTGATTCAATTTTAGCCTTAAAGCCTTTAACAACAACTCCAAACCTGCTCAAAATCCACTCAATTTTTAAAAATTATATAAATTTCATTAGAAAATACCGGTAAATGGAAAATAATAATACCGAATACCGGTTTTCCCAAAAGTACGGTATTTGAGAAACCATAGGTAGCATTAGTCATCATTTTCTCGATCTAACTCACTGATCCGTCATATTATCTTAGTTATTTACACACAAAAACACCCCAAACACAGACTGTTTATATGTAACTTCTTTATATTTTTTAGAAAATTAACCTTTTGCTTTGATTCATTGGTTGCTGTCGTAAGGCCATCGTTCCCACATCGTCCGTCATTTGATTTAAAGAGGAACTTGGTTTCACTCTGATACCATAGTAGTGGTACTTAGAATTTCCACTGCACAAAGAAATAAAAAGAAAATCACAAATCCCTACAACCCAAACAAATTCATTTTTTCAACTTACCGCGTTCCTAACCTCCTCGTTCTCAAACCAAGAAACACAGAACGTATCAACTTGCCAAAAGAAGCAGCATTCACCGGATCTATTTTGTGCTCCGCGCAATGTCGTAGATAATGATTGTAAAGCGTACTGCGAGGTAAACTCACGCCCTCCGCTGTCTCATAATTATCCAACAACCATTGTACCTTAAAAACAAAACAAAACCAAAAAAAAAAAATTAAAATCAAACATCATTTATTCCCATCCATTAAGGTTGCCGTCTGATCGGTTTGATGCAGTTTTGCAAGAAAACGGAACCGAACCAAATGTTCTTGTTGCCGTCAAACTGATCGAATAAAACCGCACAGAACCGATCAGTTTACGTAATACGGCACAAAATCAACGAAATCAGAAAAAACAAGTGTTTGCAACACTTTTATACAGTATTCTGTTGAATTCTATCGATTTTGTGCAATTATCAGTTGAGTTTTTCCTTAAAAATGACAAATTCATCTTTTTTTTATGACAAAATCCCACTTTAAACATGAAATTTTGACATAAAAAAGTAATTATCGGTTTGTTATTGGTTGAACCGGCAGTTTGGATTGGACACCGGAAGAACCGAATCGATAACCGTTTGGTTCACAGTACCAACACACCAAACCGTGCAGTTGCGGTTTTTAACGAATCTGACGGCAACCTTACCATTCATCCATCAACATCAACTCACAGTTTGTGGCGATACACGTGTTGCGTGTGTCAGATGATGTCCGTCGCCATCAACTGATGAACCCTGGACGAGGTACGCCACACCTTCCTAAAAAATTAAACCGACAGATGATTTACAACCACCAAATAGAAAATTACACACAAAAAAAATCGTGACATGCAGTGTAAGCAGAAAACAAAATAACAAAATAATAGATGAAAAATTAAAGAAAAAAAAAACAAACAACAGCCCCGTCGATTCGTCGGACCGCTTACCGTCTGGGGAGACGCTCTACTCGCGTGAGTCAGCGTGTGCGCGTCTCCATCCATCGTCCCGGACCCTTGTATCAGGTAAGTGCCACCACCTTGATGTGTTAGTAATTGTCCTTGGAGACCAACAGAAGAATGCGAAAGCCCTGAGCTAACCTAATGCAACGGTCACCAGTTAGAAGGGTTAGTTAGTAAGTAAAAAGGAATGAAACAGCAGAGCTAAAAGCCACCGTG
The DNA here is from genome assembly GCA_034695885.1 of Geophilus flavus. Classification (NCBI taxonomy): domain Eukaryota; kingdom Metazoa; phylum Arthropoda; class Chilopoda; order Geophilomorpha; family Geophilidae; genus Geophilus; species Geophilus flavus. The sequence goes on along the minus strand of JAQFZO010000694.1, from coordinate 17,148 downwards.
CAAAAGTCGTGTATTCGACCGTAATCAAATGCCATTTAAAAATTAAAAACCAGTCATATGCCTTAGTTTTTAACTTACTTGGTATAAAGAGTCGTCCATTTTGTGGACATCGTTTGCGACTGAGGCACTCTGAGGGAGGGGAATTAATTATTTTTAGTTAGTTTACACAGAACACCAATAAAATAGGGGTTTAATACAGTTTTTTATTTTATTTTTGAATTTTTCTTACAGCTGCACCATTGTTTTACAGCCATTTATCCAATTATTTCTACTAGTATTAAACCCTTATTTTAACCGTTAAGTTAAGAAAATGTTACGTATCAGTGATAAAACAAATGTATACGTGAGAACAACCTAAAAGAAAATTTTGATTTTTTTCGATTTTGTGACATTAATCGATGGAAAAAGCCAATAAACTAAACGTTTCCTACTAGCCCAAAGATAATACTCGCCAATGGCTACTGACGACCTTGAGTTATCACTCGGCCGTACCTGCGAATACGTCACTGCCGTGCTGTTCCCTGTGTTGTAGTAAGCTGTCGCCGGTGTGTACATCGTACTCGTTTCACCACTCACACAGTACACTGGATACGCAGCCCTAAAACATCGAAATAAATCATCAATAAATTAATAAAATTAAGCGAAAAATCTGCTTTGTTAGTCAAGCCGGTTGTCAAAAGCAAAAATTGGCGCCACGTACAGGACCGAAACAATTTTTTAATTTAAGAATCAATGTACGGAAGAACCTCGATTTTTTTTACCTATACGGCACTGACGGGTGATTGGATAATGCAAATTTAGTTACTGGGGGTGAAAGAAACGAAAATTTCAAAAAGAAAATGAAAAATAACTGATGACCACTGTTCGTATGACTCGAATTACTAGTGCAGACGTTCAAACGGTTAACTCTGGCAACATAAAGCGAGGGGTGGAAGGACAAAAACAACTTGATGTTTCTGCAATACATCTTTCAAGTGCAACAAATGCTCTTCCCAAGTTTGAGAAAAGAATTATATCCTCTAAATAGACCATACAATGCTCATGTAGACTATTATCCTTAATTTTGATCAGGTTTTGGAAAGTAGCATATCTTAAAACTATAAATACGGTAGTCGTTCTTCACTACCAAATTTTACTGATTGTTCGTCTGCACTAGTAATTTGTAATGTACAAACTATGATCGTCATATATTTTTCATTTCTTTCTTATAAATTTCAAATTGGAAAGGGTTCGGCCAGACAACCGAGGGTCGGATGATCGAGGTTCTAACGTACAACAAAATATATTTAAAAAAAAAAAAATTTCTGACGTCAATTAATGGTTTTCTATTCATCGGGATAATCCGAATTCAAATTCAGTTCCCAGCAATTACATTTGTCCATTAGTGGCTGCGTATAGATTCGGGTCAGCATTCCCATCGACATACTGGACGTAAGTTGAGTGGACGGCTTGGGATGCGTTCTGTAGAGTGACCGTATCTTGGCCTGTGGTCTCGTCCTCGGACACTGAATTCATAAAGTAAACAAAACAAATTTAGTAAATACAATTTCATTCTTTTATTTCTGATTTTCTACCTGCAACTGTGATGAACTGTTGCGCGGACTGTGTTCCTTGAATATTTGATTGCTGGGAGGTCTGCGAATTGTTTGAAGCAGTTTGTGATGCAGGCTGTTGGCTTTGCGGCTGCTGCGCTTGTGTCGAGCTGCCATTGGACCCACCAGAATTTTGTGTCGATTGGCTGCGTTGTTGAGGCTTTAAATGAAAAATTTATAGAATTTAATAAAAAAATATAAAAAAAATTCTGATATAAAGAATTATACATTTTTTTCCAGTTTATCAATTTCTTATCTGATCTTTGCCCACATTAAGATAATAATTTCGATTCAAGGCCTAACTAACATTTAACTTTATTTCCACGAAAATTCGATGCTAATTTTTATAAAAACCATAAATTCACATTTTATATCAACAAAATTAAAAAATTAATTTCAAATTGGCAAATTGTTTAATAAGAAATCGGAAAACACATTTCCGGCATGTGTTCAAAAAAATCCATCGAATTTTCCATAAATCCTGCAGAAATATCAGTAAATTTTTTTTGAACCAAAACTTTGCATTTACAGCAAATTTCGACGATAACAACAGAAAAATTTAAAACTTTTGTTTTAACTTTACAACGTCGTTAATTAATCACATTAAAAACAGATTAAACACTAATTTTCCCTATGGAACTATACAGGCTATTGATTTAATTCGTTGTCCTAACAACTGTATCAACAATTTTTACAATAAAACTCGGGCATACCATATGATCGACGCAAATATTCACTCACCTGAGTCTGTTGTGGGACTTGTTGCTGCTGACTCGACTGGCTCACTGTAGTTGACACCACCGACGTTTGCTGAGGGTTCGGCGGTGTCGGGATATTGCCAGGAGTGATGGCCTGCATCTCTGGCATGAAGGACTGCGTTGCCATGGTAACCAGGCAACACTAACAAATACAGTAAAGAACAAATTAAGCCAAACATTCAACACACTTTTTTTTATATTTATTTAAAGAGAGCTAATTCACCCTAGTCACGAATTATTAATTTTTTTTTGTATGTTGTTGTATGGAATAATAAATTTGGCCTTTATTTTATTAAATCATTCATTTTTTTATATTTATTGTTGTTATTAATCTACTATGTAATTATGATCAATTTTTTTTGGGTTTTTAAATATGGAAAAATAGGTTATAGCTATTATTAGTGTAATTTATCAATTTTAATAAAGGTATAAAAAAATGTGAAACGGACAGGTGTGACCTTGTAAATTAAAAATTTTGTGTTTGTAATGTGTGAACTTTGGGTAGTAATTCATTAAATGGATATAATCTGTCACTTTCTGAGGGTTTTTGATGTTTTTTTCATAAAAAACCGATGAAAAATAATGAAAACTTGTGAGTAAAAAATTGTTGAACTTTTTGAAGTTTTTTGTTGAGTTTGTTTGTAATTTATCATTCTTAAATTCAAGCATCGAATTATTACTTCGTTTTTTCATTATCACGGATGCTTTAGTTACCAGGTAACTATCAGTAAAAATCAATGAACAAACTCAAACTTAGAAACACTCTTAACACCTCAAACTCACCGTAATCTGCAAAGAATAAATTTTTACCAATCCTCATTTTTTTAAAAAACATATTAAAAAATTGTCAAATCTGTTCTTTTCCACACGAAATAAAAATAAAATTCACACGTTTTACCGTCGGCACCGACAAAACAATCCAAACGGAGTCATCTTTTTACTAAACCGGTTCAAATCACGTGATCAAAAAGAAAGGAATATAATAAAATGGAAAATGGTTTAAAAAATGCTGGCAATCAAACGGAGTCGTGTTTTTTCAAGTAATAGTTTAACTAATAAATACATATACATAGCAAAACAGCTACCTATTTAAGCCTAATCACAACAACGCCATTTTGTTTTGCAGCTACATTCTGCTTTTAGTACATTGAACCATTGCTCATACTCGACTTAGCCACAAATCGCGTAATAAAAGGAAAAAATAAAAAAGTAATGCACTAGAAAATCAAAGTGCTAGCACTCGCATTTTCACCTTCTGTCCTGTTGATGGGGTTACGCAGTCGTCACAGCTACCGTGTCTATGGCGTCGGATTCCTAAGGCAACAGTTGCCACACCGATTCACAGACAAAAAAAACTGAACGCGCTTCCGCCGCGCTACATGGTTACCGCGCGCTCCAGCACGTGTTTTTGCATTTTTATATTTTTTTAAATGTGAAAAGGAGGTAATTTCAAGTTTGTCGAATAAATTTTATTGCTTTGTAGACACTTTATCAATAAATAATTCGATTTCAATTGGAATTATTTTCTTTGCGGAAGGATACTGCCTTCGTCTCCAGGACGCCGAAGCAGTTGCCATGCTCAACAGGACTTAGCGCCTACTGGTGATAATTCCGTAAATTGAAATTGCATTATCATAACACGCCGCATGTCTCATGTTTTCTCCTCCATACTCGCATGTGTGCCGCTACATGAATTCGGCTCGAGATTTCAAATTTCGCTTGTGATCCGGGCTTAATTGAATATAACTGCATAAATAAAAGTAAAATTAGTGTAAAAAAAATGGTTATTGATGTTATTGTATTAATAAAAATATATTCTTACTCTAAATTATTGTTAAATTCCCATGCTAAACGATTCAGTGACATTTTGATAACGAGTTCGAGACATTTTCTCAGTTTAAAATCGCGTTGTGTTTGTGGATTGTAACATCTAGCGGGCGGAATTGTACGGATGCACCTAATCAAGGCCTAAAGAAAGATAGTAATCGTTAATAACTAGAAAATTACATTTTTTGATTAATTTACCTGTTCTATATCGATTATAAGCGAAATAATGTCAGCAAACTCTTCCTGGATAACACCATATTTGTTTTCTTTCACGGCAGTTATTAAAGCAAACGATAATGCTGCATAAAAAAAAGACGTTAGAATTTTATTTGAAATAAAAAAATTTTATATTTTAAACCGAAGAAATACCTTCAATCAACCAAATATGGGGTTGACAGTCTGCAAACACATTTCGAGGAATTTTATCAGGCATATCAGAGAGAAAAAAATTCAATGTTGAAGACACTTTTGTTTTTTCTCTGATATCCATCCATTTCCTTTCAATCCAATCTCTGATTTCAATAATCCGAGTACTCAAAGGTTGAAAAGGAAAAGTGGCTATTTAAAAATATAAAACAAGGTTTTTGTTTCATTGTATTATCGATACGAATTTCAGAATGCCAATGCCAACCTGATTGAGAAACTGGTTGTTTTCTTTTTTCTTCACTCCATGAAAGCCGGTCACAAAAAATTTTCAACAAATATAAACAGGGGTTAGAAACTGACCTCCAATTGTAAGGATGACCACCTGAAATTTTTTTATATAATAATAATAATTTATATCTAGAAATTTATAAAAATAAATTGCAAATTTACCTGGAACACTTAATGAATAAAGTTGATGATTTCTCGGCGAGCTTTTTTCCTGCGATAGCAGTTGAAAATCCAAGCAAGCTAAGTAGTGAATGAGTGGAATATGAACAACTGACAAAGCTTCTTGTAGTAACATTGCATCAGGATCATCTTGGGTACGTTGTAATGGAAAAATAAATCTCTAAAAGAAATAAAGAAAAAAAATTATGAAATGAAATTAAAAAATCAATAGCAATATTCAAAGATCAATTGAATCTCTATATATTCTTCTGATTCTTACAATTCTTATGACCCGGAAATAAGGGATATAATGTCTTTTTTAAAAATCCGGATTCTATAATACGTTTTTTTCTTGCTTTCAATTACCATTCGATTTCCCCGATTTACGAAAAACAGATTTCGATGACTTATAAATCATCAAACACAACAGCCAAAGCTTGGCTTTACTTTTGATGATGTTTTGTGTCATTGAAATCAGTTTTTCGTAAATCGGAAAAACCGTACGGTAACTGAATGCATCTATTCTATTGTCTAATCGATTCTTGTTGAAATCAGTTTTTTGAGAATACGTTTTAGCTTTGAAAGCAGCTATTGAATTATGACTTTTGACGATAATCATTAGGCAGTATGGTTAAAAAGAAACATTTACTCTGAAGTAGAAAGTAAAAGCAAATGCAAATGCAAAAGTAGATGCAAATGTATGAGCTTAAAATTTTTATTCATACATTTTAGCGCATTTGCTTCAAAACTTGAAGAAAGCTTTTGCCTCTTTTTAATCATACCACTCAATATCAAACCTCGGTTAAAAACACGTTGAACACCAAAAGAAGAAATTGGCAGTTAAATAATGTTATCGATGTTGCAACCCATGTGATCCAAAATAATTTTAAATTTAGAAATCCTGAGTAAGTGGTCAATTCCAATGATTCGCAACATGAATTCAGTTCATATGCATCGAGGAAAAAATATTTAAGTGGCTGGCCAACTAAAATAAATAAATTCGTTTATGTTAATTGTAATTATTTTAGGAGTAGTATATATATTTTTTCTTACGTATAAAAAGATAAATCAAACTGAGCCATTTTATTTTGTGAAAAGTATCTATAAAACTATTACGAAAAGTTTGAAAAAGTACTTCGTTGATTCGTCTAACTTTTGATTGCTGCATTTATAAGAGAATTCATTCAATTAATTCATAGGATTAACAAAATAATTCTGTGGATACCTACCTGAATCACAGGAAATGATAAAATGAATTTATTCTTGTCGAAATAAGATACTCCATGCCAAAACCCAATGAAGAGTGCATGGTAGACGCAAAATAAATAATGTTCATTCAAACACTGTGGTGGACTAATTAAAAAAATAAAAAACAGATCAAAACGGGTAATTTTTTAAAAAAATTACTATTACTGTACTTACTTTTCATTTCCATTTTCACTCTCACTCTCACTTTCAGAAACTAAAAAATTATCAAAGTTTTCGACCAAACTAAGATAAAATTTAACAGTTATTCCACATAAAAACGAATATACTAAAATCAAAAGGAAATTCTGTGGCCTTAAAATTTTCCAATACCGCGCCCACTGTGTCGCGGTTGGCTCCTGGCGAACTATTGAAGAAAAATGAAAGATGTATCAATAACTCTCGCATTTGTTTCTCAGAAAAAACTCACCGGAGATATTACAAATGTGTAGAATAGTTAAGAAAATTAGGCAGCAAGATAAAACCAAAATAACAATCAGCGCATCAAACGATATTAATCGAGAAGTGGAACCTGAAAAATAATTTTACGTGTATTAAACTCATTGAGATGCATCTGACATGTTTACCTAACCAATCCGATGGGTGAATTAAATCAACATTTAACAAGACAATTAAGGTAACGACTATAACTGGTTGACAAATCCATAAATACATCAAAGCACGCCTACAACGTCCGTAGAAAATCTGTGAGATAAAGTAGTTTTAAATTTGAGAATGGTCAAGTGGTTAGTTGATTAGAGAACGTACATCATTTGTCTGTTTCTCTATTATCTCTAAAGTTTCCATCATTATTTCCCGTGTGTGGCATCAAGTTATGCTCTTCTCCACGATGGCGATGGACGAGATAAATTCACGCGGTTCTTTTTCTAATGGCTGCATTTTCGCCATCTGGTGGCAAATGCCAATATTAAACTAAATAGGGATAGAATTTTTTCGAGATTTTTTACGTTTTTACGAGGAATTTTATTTGAAATAAAAAAATTAATAAAATCTAAATGAATAATTAAAAATAATTTGTTTCTTTTTAATTTGAATTAAATCAAAATAAAAATGTGGATGATTGTGATAAAAAATTTCACCAAAGAGTGAATAAAAATAACATAATTGAAAAAATTATTCTAATTTTAATACCGAGATGAATCCCTAAAAGTGAGAATAAAACTCGCTACATTATCAATTTACCTGTAGCATTTTTTTCTTAAATTTATATGAATGCGAATTTTTTTTGTTTTTTAATTTTTAAAGAAAAAGAATATCACACCAAGTCAAAATCGTTTACACAATTTACAATCTTAATTTTAGGCACAATATTTTAAAAGTTTCATATTCGTCCATAATCAATAAAATACAAATTTCGATTTACTTTCATTCGAAATCATAACATTTTCAAAATTTTTAAAAATAAGGAACATAAAAAATAAAAAGAAAATAATAAAAATTCACCATTAGGCCGTATAATTGCAACCTCGTTTTTAAAAAGAAATTAACGCAAACAGATAAACAAATCAAATTAAAACAAGTCATCACTCTGGCTTATAATCGTTTTTGGTTATAAAATTTAGAGATGTTTTCTTTTCTACGTTCAGATTCGGATTCCCCAGGTCTTCATTCACCCGACTAGTTGGGAGTGTATCACCTTTAATAAAAAAAATAAACAAATTAGCAATTTTCAAACAAAAAAAATAAATAAGTGAAATTTCTACCTAGGAAACAAATTTGACCTTTCAAAACATCATCTTGACAATTCCTGGGAATCATCGAAGGCGAATTAGAAGATGGAGCGGCGTTTTGCAGGGGAAATGCACTATTGTTTTGGTGTTGACTACCAATCCTGTTGACAGCTGATGATGGTTGTTGTTGAGGGCAATTTACGATCGGAACTAGATTCATGGTGGGAGGATAATTAATAGGGTACTGTTGTTGACAAAATGGAGGCGCCTGTGAATTCTGATGAAGCTTAGCATTTTCATTCGAAAAATAATTCCCGATATGAGATGGTTGCGAAGCCATGAATGCGTTCTGCTGAAAACTCGGTTGCTGCATGGATGCCAGCCCAGTTTGCAAATGTTGTGAATCTTGCGCAGACAAAGGTCCACGAATTATTTGCGCTGCTTCGTGCGGCATTCGGAAATTAACGTTCAAATTTGTGAAGCCAGGCGGCGCAGGCACCCCTCCTCCTCCTCCGGGTCGAATTAATTGCATGGGGAATGGGACAAAGCCCCCTCCTCCTCTCGACGTTGGGGTCATCGAGGGCGATCTCGTGAGCGCACAAGCTATATCCATATTCTCTCCGGGAGTATTCTTCATCCCACAACCCAACAACGTGGCCGAATCTGAGCTTTTGCTTTTAGCGAGTGGTAACTCTGCGTACGATGCCATGGATGGTGGTTGTTGGACCATGCAGCTGGTCGATCGCTGACACTGATTAATTTCATGATCCTGCCGCATTTGTTGATGCTGCTGCTGTTGGTGGTGGTGGTGTGGGTGTAGTCCCTTCTCTCTCGGCATTCCCGCAAGCTTTCCGCTTGGTTTCTTCGACAGTAATTCGTTATGGTTTTGATGCGACGAAACCCCAGGATGAACTATTGGTCCTCGCGACGATAAAGTCGAAACCGTGTGCGTAATCGGCGCTTTTCTTCCGCCGCCAGGCCCGTCGCACAATTTGTGCGAGATTTTGTCAAGGTGTTGTAATGCTTGACGTTCGTAATGCTGGTGGCCAAAACCTTTATGGCCATGATTAGAAGGTCCCTGTTGACGCATGTTGTTCATCATACTCAAGGGCATCATGTTTCCTATAGAGCGTAAATTTTGGCCCTGTAGTTGCCCGTGAAGCGAAGCCATCATCTGCGGTCTCAACAGACCCATTTGTATGTTTTGAATATCTTTTGGCATTCCACCCGGTCGTAAATTTAGACCTGGGCCAAGTTGTTGTCGATTTCGATTGAAAGCATCTAAAATTACATCAAAAAAATTTCATATAAAAGAAAATCTCGAGTCACATCCAAGAGTTTCACTCAAAAACCTCTGTTCATTCTTCGATCGTTTATTTCTCTTTCTCTATTGGGATCAAGTTCGTGGCCTCCTTTGTCACGGTTCTTGCTGCCTCGTCTTCGTGGACAATGCTTAACCACATGTCCGATTTTCCCACATAATCGACACCCTCTATCGTTTGGCGGAACTCCGTCGGCCATATTATTTGTATTGAAAAGTACTGAGTATAAAATCTTAAAAAAAATAAAATGTCATTGTTATTATTGGTCAATAATTTTATTTTATACCATTAAATTACCCCTGGATTACTATCGTAGTGATCTCCGCGGGGAATACCAAACAAAGCACGACTTCGAATAAGCGCTTTCATGATGTAAATGTTCACTACAAATAAATAATTTTTTTTAAAATAAAACGTAATTATGTTTACTTTGTGAGTAATATACTTTTGCTGGATACTCCAGCACCGAGGTTATGTTGTAAATCGAAGGGATCTGTAACAAAAACAATTATAAAAATAAATATTTGAAATATCTATCGATTATTTTCCTCTATTCTCTTACCTTCGATGGCAATACACTTCGAATTCCATAATTTTTCAAATCTGGTTAACTTTTTAATCTGGCGAATCGAAATCACCCATTCTTGGAATCGAAAAGTTTCCGTGTAATATCGAAGTAAACCCAACCACAACTCGGCAACAGTTTCGGTATTTTTCCCAATATGTGGCCATTTTTCACCCTAAATTCAAAAATATTGTTTAAATTTATTTTTGTTACTATCAAAATATTTCTTATTTTACCAAAGTGTCTAGATCATCATAAAACCAAGCATTCCAACCATCAACTTTTCTCATGGGTTGTTCATCACCATCATGCAGCTATAAATATTCAAGTGTTATTATCACAAAAACGTGTTTTATCAATTAAATACCTCTTGCAAAACAGGAATAACAGGCGGATCGCGTTGTTGGAGAAAATATATGACCATCAAGATGTAGGCATAAGATGATAAACTGCCTCGAGAAGCATCTCCGATATTACATATCTAAATATTTTAAAATATTTTAAAACTTAAATTCAACGAAATAAAATGAATAAAATTTTTCCTGTTACTTTTGCAAATACTTTCATGACATAACCCAATATTTTCACACGCTCATCAATTTCTGAGTACATGTTGAGCATTCGGGTGTTGTGCTGTGCCTATTATAAATTACAATAATATTTTTTATATTACACAATAATAAATTTTATTTTAATTCCTTAACTCACCAGTGTGTTGTATAAACTAATATCACCTTCCAGTTGCGACGGACGATGGGTGAACTTCACGATTGGAACTTTGGCCGTCGTAATAGCAATCACGTTCGTCAGCTGTTTGTGTCGCTTCAGTTTCTCCGATAAGTTTTCAATAATTGGAATACATTTTATATCCTAAATAAACATAAAATTAATTAATAAGGTAAAATTATTTAATCTTTTACTTACTTCCGATTTCTCATTATCAAACGTCAAACATATGTCCAAATCACTTTTTGCAAAACCAAATCCATTGCAAGAGGAACCAAATAACGCTAATTTGGCAGCTATTTAAACAAAAATAATTATAAAAAATTAAATTAACTCAACAAATAGTTAAGATATTTAATAAAATTATTACTTGGATAAATTCTTTGAATGAATGTCTGCAAATCTGTTAAAATCATGTTCCGGTTATCCAATTCAATTTTGTTGGGATTGTTATTTTCTGTAAATATATTTTATAAATACTCAATTACTTTCTTAAATAAAATCACCAGAGTTAAAAAAAGCTGTACTAAAAATTCGTTGACAAATTTCATTAATAGATGCCATGTAAACAGGATCAACTGGTGGCAGAGGTACTAAATCTGGTAACTTTTCTTCAGGACAATTGTTTTTCAAATGACCTTCGTGTTGGCACAAGCAACAAAACACGGGTGGAGTCTAAAGAATAAAAGAAAAAAAACATTAAAAATTACAAAACCGAATTTTATAACTAAAACCAAAAGTTACTTTTCCATGAGTGAAGGTCTGCTGTTCAAAATTAAACGAAAACTCTTCCTCAGTTAAACTTTTCAACTTCTCTTCAAGTTCTGGTGGTATTTTCTTCTTCTCAATTTCCGCGACTTGTTCAGAACCATTGCAACATTCGGTAGGTGAATTTTCCGTTTCCTTTTCCATCATTTTATCCTCAGTTTCGTCGTCGTCGTCTTCATCTTCGCTGTCCATTTCACTATCGATAGTCTCGCTGACTTCGGAAATATTTCTTCGTCTCCCTTTCTCTCCCTCGACATCAGAATGTGCATTCAATTCTTCGGTCTCCTCGGTACCCCTCAATTCAAAATCATCATCTAGAGCTTCCATCAACGAATTCATGATGCAACATTCGTGTTCGGATTCGTCGTCTCCATGAGTGCTGACCGAATGATCGCTTTCGGCGTCTTCTTTATTACTGACCACTCCTTCGTCTTCAAAACTCCCGTCCAATTTCTCATCTTCCGCTTCTTCCTTCACCTCGATGTTGCTCTGTTCCTTCACAGCTAAATTCTTCCCATTTTTCGAATCTTTCGTCTTCTCCTGCTTCGATTCGGTTGTTGGGATGGTCACAATCATCGATGGATCCAGAGCAGCATTTTTTTTGTTTTTGATTGCAGGATTCTGCTTTGAGTCCGAAGCAGTATCGTCTCTCTTATTTGCGATCGTTTCGAGGGCTTCTAGGAGCAATGTGGAGCTTTTGGCTTTCTTCTCTGCACGATCGATCAAATTAACCAACAGCAATCTGTCAAATAGCGGCCCGTTCACGGTTTGTGGCGTTCCGAAATATTTGTAAGTAATTTTGAACCGATCGAAGATAAATTCGGCCACCAAGTGACTGCTTATCGACCGTGCGAGGTTTCGTTTGTTGACGAACGGATCTAAATTTTTATTTTTATAATTATTTAATTACATTTATAATAACTTTTTTTTAAAAAAATTAAAAAATACCTTCAATAGCCAATCGTTTACTACTCCAGCCTCTCTCACTTCGTTTCATTAATTTCGATTGTTGGATGCACACAACGTTGTCATTTGTTTTGAAAGAAATCGCATAAAACTTAAGTAATCCGATCCATAATTCACCTATGGATTGAGTGTTATTGCAAGTCCATGTCTCTTTCTACGGTAATAAATAGAAAATTTAATAAACCTTAACTTAAGTGGAAAAATAATTTACATGACTCACCATTTCTGAAGCAGGTAAATAAGTTTCGCTTTCGTTTCGAGCCATCTAAAAGATATGAATATTATTAATTAATTAACTAAAGACAAAACAGCAGTTAACACAAATTACTTCATGTAAAACGGGAACAACCGGTTGTTGACATTGCTGCAGATAATAAACCACCATCAATGGAAATGAATGTGCCGGTAGAGTTCCATGTAGTTGTTTATCGATTAAGCAAATCTAAAAAAATTTTATTATTAAAAAATACTAGTGTTAAAAAAAATCTCGAACCTCAGCCCAATAACGAAACGCTGCACCCAAAACTCGAATTCTATCATCGATGCTAATATATTCCTTCAAAAGACTTGCAGTACTGAAAGCCGCAGCGTTATTTAAATTTACAATACAGTTGAGACCAGTTTTCTTTTCCTTAAAAAGAAACGAAGGAATTTTGGCTGTAAAGTCACTTTCAACATTTTCAGCGTTAGCTGCAAAATAAAATTTAAGAGTTTAGTAAAAGTCACGCAAAAATTTCAAATAAAAAAAATAAAAACATACGCCATGTCTTCATTTTTTCGTACACGGTCATTAAAACATCAGAGGATTTCACGACGTCTTCCACGACTAAATCGATGTTAACGTCACTAGTTTTTAATCCAAATTTACTCAACGATGAACCGTAAAGACGCAACTGACAATCTATTCAAACGATTCAAATGATTTTATATTAAAAAACATTGTAACTTTAATAATTCTCATCATTAAATAAACCTTTCAATTCTTCAAGTGCAAATTCTCTCATTTCCTGCACTAACCCTTCCCTTTCTGCAACATCACTATCAGATAAACCGTAAGTTTGCGCAATATTTGATATGATATCACCCACGACTTTTGCGTGAGGCGCGTAGGGATCAGGTAAACTGTGCAACGTAACTTCGAGTTCCCTATTCTAGTAACAAAAGAATATATAATTTAAATTATGTTTTACATTAAGCAATTTGTATTTATTTACTTCTCTATTTTTCTTATGTCTCAAATCTTTGATGTGCCGCTCACAGACAGTAACTGTATCACAATGATAGTCACACAAACGACAGTAAAATAAGGCTCGGGGAAATCTGCTAAAACGCTGCAAAATAAGTAAAAGTATGACAATTAAATTAAAATTAACCCCTTTCAGTTTGAAATTTGAATTTTTTTAAACAAAATAATGAAAAATCAATGACAAACAGTTTATATGACATTTGTGCAGATGAACAGTCTTTTTGTCCATCATTTTATGCCGCCAGAGTTAACTGTTTGAGCGTCTACATTAGTAATTCGAGTCATACAGTGTTCATCAATTATTTTTCATTTGCGAGGTTTTACTGTATAAAATTAAGTGTTTACTTTTTTTAAAGGATGAATAAAATTTTTTTCCAAAAATTCCAAAACGTCAGGAGGCGGTTTCATCTGTTGGAACGGCAAAGATGATCCGCTCTGTTGTGAAAATGCCATTGGCTTGGAATTATGATAAAAACCTGTAAAAAATCAATTACAAATTCAGTTTAAATAATAAAAACTTTAAATTTTTATGAAGAAAAAGTTAAATCTCCATATTATTTTAATAGATAAATAAAAAAAAAAAAAAATTAATTTATTAAAGCAAAGCAAAATTATCGATTTAATAATCTCCTTATCACGCCGCAATCTGATACGTGTTGAAAAATCGAAAGCTATAACGAAACTCATTAATAAATATTAAAATAAATCTACCATCTTCTGTAGGTGCCGGTAATTTTTTTGGTGAAGGTGGGGTTTCGAGTAACGGTACTTTTTGTAGCGATTGAGTTAGTGTTTGAGTTTCGAACGTTGACTTCAAATCGACTGTTTCCCATTTCGTTTTTTTCCGCTTACTCTTTTTGTTTTCTGTCGTTATCTTGGGCGATTCAGTTTCGATAACTGAATTTCCGATTTTCTTACTCCTTTTCTTTTTCTTTTTAATTTTCTCTGCATCGTCTTCTTGGTGATATGCACTCCGTCCACTTTCACTTTTTCCCGGTGACCTCACGTCTTGCAATTTCCTAAAATTTGTCTTGGGTGGGCTATGAGGCATTTTTCTCGGGTCTTGGTTGTCTCTCCCGCCCCTAGCTTGATGTCTGCGGCCATCGTCGGCGAGTTTCGTTTCTTCTACTGGTGGTCCGACGCCTAAAATCCTTCGCAAATCGTTTTCTATTACCTCCACTGAATTTTCCGCCATTTCCGTCAATCTATTGAAAAAATTAGGAATAAAAATGAATGAAAATGCACAAAACCGAGGTATATAGCAACAAGGGGTGTTAAAAATTCCTGAATAATATCGTTTAAAAACATTGACAAATTATACTTTACAAACCATGAGTCGAAATAAAGCTACCAACCTTCAATTCGATGGCCACAATTGTGAATTGTTCCTGCAACCGTTTAAAGAACGGGGCTACTTTTTTACAAAGAGAAAAACACACGCCGCCATGTTCCAAAGTGTTGACGGTAACGTCACAAATTACTAATCACGTGATAAAATTTTAATATGAAAACGAATAAAAATGTTGAATGTAATATTTCTTAGGTTTTATTCAAATTTTATTTCAAAATCATACTTTAAATTGTAAATGTTTTGCATAAAAAAGTAGAATTGGTGACAGGTTTCACCGACAGGGGCAGTCAAGTCGAAAGTGGTATTGATCACAGAACCTGTTTCTCTGTTTTTAATATTATAGAATCGGTAGAATCGAGGAGGAGTGCGCGAAATTGTCATGTCTTCCGAATCAGATGAGCAACCTACGTAAAAGTTTAGAAAATGCTAGCGTCTTCTGGTTATTTTAAGAATATTCCATGCCCATTTTTTGAAAACGGTCTTTGTGAAAGACCGCATTGTCACTTTAAACATGTTAGGAAAAAAGGTTAGACAAATACACAATGAAAGTTGAAATAAAAATATCTGTTGCAATCATATCTTACCGTTTCATTTTTTAAATATTAGATCTTGAACCTTCTAACGATGCAGAAAATCCAACCGACTTGTTGCGAATTGTCAATGAGGCGGTCAAGAGGATGGAAAAGGAAGTCGAGTGCGGTGTTATTAACGAAAACAATGATGTAAATTTTATTAAAACTATTTATCCTGGTGAATAAAGCTAATAACGTTAATTATCAATTTTTATAAAGGTGGAGAAAGTGGAAAAAAGTTCGAAAGAAAAACATCAATCTAAATCATCAAAGTCATCGAAAGCCGTTCTGGAATACAAACCAACACCAATCGCACAACTCAAAAAAATGCAACAGGAAAACAAATACGCTAAAGCCATGTCTGAACCCGCAGACGAATTGGAATACGATCCATTGACGAATTATTCCGCTGGTATTTCGAATAAAGTCGTCATCCCGGTATCGCAATCGATTAAAATTCCCTACGTGCCCTCGAAGAGAAGCGATTTGGCGAAGATGAAAGAAGAAAAATCCTCTGGTCATAAGTTAAAGATGGATAACGACGATGACGGTAACAGCTCGTTAAGTGATCTCGAAATTTTGACCGATAAAGACTTCACCTCACCGGAGAGCAGTCCTGTTAAAGAAAAATCGAAGGAAAACTCAAGGGATGACAAGTTCGATATTGTCAATCAGATATTAACTGAGAGTAGTATTTGTGAAAAAGCTATTTCAAAGAAAGGATTCTCTACTAAGGAAATTAAAAGTAAGAAAGTCGAAGAGAAGAAAGTGGAATCTAAATCAAAAAACAAGGACTCGAAAAAAACAACTTCTCGAAATAGTGAAAAATCTTCGCACACGAGTGGTAAAAAAGAGAAAGACACCGTTAAAAAGAAGAAGGATGATGTTAAAGTCAAAACAAGTCCTTCGAAAAGTGAGAGTAAAAAGCCAAAATTAAAAAAATCGGCCGACAGTGAGAATAAAAAATTAAAATCGAGTGCAAAAACTGAGAGTAGCAGTAAAAAGAGTTCTGTGAAATGTGAGAAACAAAAAAGTGATAGTAAAAAAATAAAAACACTAGTTCCGAAGTTAGAAAAAAAGGCAGAGAAAAAAACGAATGCAGTTACAGTTGTCCCAGTTGTCCCAGTTGCAGTTGTCCCGAATGCAGTTGTCGTGCGGACAGAATTAAAGAAAGAAGAAGAACCCGATGACAAAATAATAAGTGATTTCGAATCGTCTGAGGAAGAGGATACGATGGACATTGTGGCCAGTGCATTTGCTTTGATTAGCGATTCCGATTTGGATGAACACGATACAGAAGCCGAATGCCGAAAAATATTTGAAGAATTTGTTCCCACGCAGCCAGTAGCGAATGGCCAATTTAAAGTGAATTTTTATTTTTATTCTATATTTTATTTTTACAATTATTTATGTATAGGAATAAATCCAACAGGAAAAAAAATGTTTGTTTTCATATGTGATGTCATAATGATTTCAAATCAAAAAAAAAAACAAATAACGAATTATTGATTTATTTAAGTTTTTATTTTTATTATTTAATAATTTAAATTTGTTTTTAGGCTGTCAAGCGTGAATTACCAGATGACGATTCATTGACTATTAGTTTGAAGAAACGGGTTGCTCATGAAGGATGCTCGCAAAACAGAACTGTAATTATATTCGTGCAATTCTTTTATCAAAATAAAATTTTTATTTCTAATTTTTTA
>JAQFZO010000693.1:0-21501 GCA_034695885.1 Geophilus flavus | reverse complement strand
TTTTTTTTTTTATGAGGAAGGGTAGTGGTTTGGGAGAGGGAAAGAGGGAAGGGGGAATGGCAGGGGTTGGGGGATTTCCCGGCATGCACTTTTAAGCTGTTTCTTCTGTGCGTGTGTGTGTATGGATGGAGTCAAGACGGTTAGACGGTCGGGAGAAGTGTGTTTTGGTTCGGTAATGAAAAAAAAAGGAAAAGGGAGGGAGGGAAGGGAATAAGGAAGGGAAAAAAGTGCATTGATTTCCAATGGGCATTTCTTTTGTTTGTCTCAAGATGTCGCTAGATCGGGTTAATATTGTATTGATTTTATTTGGAGTGCTGCTGTTGGAGAATGGGAGGATTTTGCTGTTCCTTTTGTAGTGAGTGAGGAGTTAGAATAAGGAGTGTGTAGGGAATGTTGGTTTTGGGAAATGTTCCCTAAAGAGCTTTGCTGCTGCGCTCAATTTCCTGAATGAAATTAACTTCTTGGGAAGATTATAATTAAATTACATATTTATACTTATTTTGAGGAAATTTATTTTCCTTCGTGGTAAAATTTAAAATCAGCCGAGAAATTATTATCAGTTAAATTTCAAAGTTTCAGGAAAGCTGTAGAAATTACAAAATGCCAGCCATTTCCTCGGAGAACGCGTTACTCCATATAGCATTAAGATAAAAGTCCATCTAAGGGTCAGTACACACAGTTTGATCCCTAGAATGGAGTCTGCCCAGAAAAGTAGATTAACAAAAATGTGATATTCTTAAAAACTCAGTCAGTATACCTTGTAAAGTCTGAAAAATTTTAATTTACTGTGCCAGCCAAGTGTTGTCCCTCCCTTTATAGTGACATCTTCACTGCTGGACCCAATTATGACTCTAAAATATAACTTCTGAAATACTAATAGTGACTACCCCACTTCAGTGACATTTCCGGGATAATTATGTCACTATAAAGCAAGGGAGAACTCTGGAGCAAACCATCAGTCTGTGTCATGATCCTGCCAACAGATTAAGAAGTGCTGCGGAACACTTTTAGTGGTAACACAGACAATTCTAGGTACAGGTTTTATATGAAAGACAAAAGTTGTGACTATAGTAAGCTTATACGCCTAAATATTACCATGAGACAGGATAGTGAAAACTTACTCGACAAAAGAATCTTCAAAAACCACCATGGCAGTGGAAATATTTCACCCCTTAACTACACAGGGATGAAATTAAAATAAATTTGACCATCTGCAAGCCCTGGCTGGGAGGCCCTGAGGCACCAACGCAAGAAAAAACAAAATGCGCAAAGTACTAATTAGAAGTAGAACCCATGCATTTCCGCACATGCACATCACTCCTGCATCTTCACATCCATCACGACGACGAACTTCTCGAAACTCTCTCAATTCCACTTAAATCCATTTCTAAAACCCCCAAATCTCAAACCATACATCCAACCTGCCAACCATTTCACGGAGAAATCGTCATCGAAATCATCACCTAATTCCTCACACTTCCACTTCACTGCACCACACATTCAATAACATCCCTTCATCACACATCAACAACACAAACACTCATAATCCCCAAAACTCCCAACTGAATACAAAAATCATCCCCTTCAACAGCAACACACAACTATACAATCCTATCTCCCAAACAACAACAACACCTCGCCCTCTCTCAAACTTTAAACCTGTCACAATCCTTCATTGTGCAGGTGTTAAAAAAAGCCCTATCGACTGCGGAAGCGCCATACAGGGTGGCCGTGCTGCTCACCTGTCATCCGCCTTCATTCTTCCTAATCGCTACACGGACGAGGGGGTTCTCGAATAACTCCCCGTTCGTGTACCCGCAAGACAAAATAAATCGCAATCACCTGTTCTAGAGCCCCGAGTGCAAATTTGGCGCATCCCAAATAACCATAAACGGGAAAAAGGAGTGAAGAAACACGTTTTAAAGAGTCGTCTCTATCAATTCTTATCAGTTTGTGAGTTTCTAACATAAAATTGATGTGGGGAAAATGGGGAATTAGGCTTAAATGACCTTAGACCACTTTGCACGTGTGGATAAAACATTTCTTTATACGTCTCAACTCAAGCAGGTGAAAGATAAATCAATTTGATACCCTTGAACCAATGATCAGCTAGAAGATTGATATAGTGTTACCTTTCTTCCTTTTTTTATTTTTATCTTCTATGAACTCAACTCGTGCTACCTCAAGGGCATTTTTTTTTCAACTTGATTTTTTTTACGAGTTTTTTAAGTACTTGAAGCGTTTTAAATGAGATTTTTAGGTGTAATTATTTTTCTTTTTATTTATAAAAATTAATTGCGGCTTTGTTTATGTTTGAATTTCATGCAGAAATCTATTTTCCATGTTATGGGCCTAAGATTGGTGGATACTCGAGTGTAATTATTGGTTTAAGAGGTTATTACTTCCCCCTGTAAATTGCTGAACTAATCACCTAATGAGATATGATTAATCCTTTATCCTCAGACTGATTTTTAAGTGATAAAAGGCAAGTAGTTATACAAGAATTTTTTTTTGCTCTTTACTTATTTGTGTAATTGTAATTTATAGCCTCGCATTTCTTTCGTGTGTTGAATAAGAATAAATTCAGGTGTTAATTGGACTTGATAATGAATCTAAAATCAACAAATCAACAACTCACGATCCAGTGCCCTTAAAATATATAGGAAAAGTCACTAAACAAAGATCGATGATGTCTTGCTGTCCCAGCAGTGTCCCTACGGTCCATCCAAGGTCCCCAAACTGGGACATTAGATCAGAGTCAAGGTCCCCAAACTGCACACGCGTCAATATATATTTTTTTCTTTCTCTCCTTCCTTTTTCCCTATGGATCAAAAGTCTGGAGTGTAAATAAAGCAGGAAACAGAAGAAAAATCCGGAAATTAGAATAACAAGAGTTCAAAAAGTCGGTTTTTAACTGATTTAGCTGTTTTTTATTTAAATTTTTATGCAATTTCCGCCATAACTACCAGTTTAACCTTTGGAAAAAAAAATTAAAAAAAATCTTATTGCTTTAATACACCATAATAATCACTTACGCTCGCCGAGTGTTGACCGCAGGATAAAACTAATCACCGGGTTTCTTCATACTGCATATATATGTCGACAGGCACTTTATATAATAGAAATATTCGACCACATTCTCCTTTCAAACCGCAAAACACAATCAAAACTTAACCTCAACCTTTAAAACTCATCATAAACCTACATTTTACCTTTCAAAAAAAGATAATCTGTGTACCAATTCACTGATTCGCATTCGGAACATCCCAAAAAAGGAAATGATATCAATATTTAATAAAAAGAGAAGAAACTCTCGGCGTTTCCATTTCCTCGATGGTACATAAAGGAAGAAACTGTGTATAAATAAATAAATGAAAAAGAGAAGAAAGTCATCCGACAAACCCGTTTTTACGGGAGCCACATCAACAACATCGACCCACTTTTGGCTCGACTGACCACTATATAGTGACATCATTGTCCATTGAGTGACCGCAATTTCACAAACACGCGAGCGTGAAATTTGTACAAACACACACACCCGTTATGAGATAAAACACAACGTTTGTTTTTATTATATACATTTTTTTAATATAATCTCGTTTGAGGAAATAAGGGGTTAATAAAACGAAATTGAAAGGAGACACCGGATGACCCATTTGGCGGCCATTCATCAATTTGAGGCCTCTCGTTTTACAGAGGGATCAAATTGCCCAATAGTCAAAATAGAGTTATGGACCTAATTTAGGCCAATACACGAGGTCGTTCAAATTACATTGTGCTTTCTTTCCCCCACACCCTTTTCTCTAAAAATTTATTTAATCAGTCCGTGTACTCAATTCAATTTTTTTTTTAAATTTGAAATTCAGAATTGGCAATTTTTTTAAACTTTGATGTGGCTTTGAGAGTTTTTGAGAGTGAATGAGTGAGAAAGGGTTAATCTTTTGGTCTTTGTGTATAGTTGGACCTCACGGGAGAGAGTATTTTTCGGCTTTTATTCAGCTTTTACAAAAGGGTTTTAACCCAAGTGTCTTGGGTTTTAAGATAAATTGCACCAACCACTGAGAAACGGGCCTTTTGTGCAGCAATATACGTCTGCTGGGGACGAAAGCAAACAAGTTGGTAGCCTTGACCATTTTACACTTTGGACGGTGGTTATTAAGTGAAGGTGTAGTTTTTAAGGGGTTAAATGTTTGACTTTTGTTTTTCTTCCTTCATTAAACTTTGTAGAAGAAGGTAATGCAGTTGACGGTGCATAAATCAAACTGAGTTTTTGAATTAATTATAATTAATTACTAAACTAAAGCAGTTATAGGTTAAATTAGTAAAGACTGAATTAATTAGTAAAGTAGTTGAGTTAAATGTCTATGCTAAAATTTTAATATTTGGATGTATGAAAATTACATTAACACGAATTTTTAGGTAAAAATTGTTACATAATTCGTTATATAAATTCTATCGTTTTGCACTCGTGCACTAAACCATAAAAAATGTTTCAGCTTATGAAATTGCGTGATAAATTATTCGTGATTCCCGCACTCTTTAGAAAACATTAAAATAGTTATCACTGTATCTTTAGGGACCTTCGGCGTTGGGGGGGTTAATAACAATTTTTAGCCACCAAAGTTCTGACGAAACTTTGTTCACTGGCTAAACTTAACTTTTTTGAAGCAAAACTTAGAGAATTTATCTCCACTCCCGTAAACCACACCCCAAACACCCTCCTTAGAGCATCAGCACCAACTTTTCCGAGTAAAACCTCAAATGACCGTTCTGCAGGTGGCTGATGAGTTTCCCTGCGTGACGAATTGCTAATTACTCCTTTCTTCTCTCACAAACTCTCACAAACAACTCTCACAAACAAACTAAACCAACCACTCCAAACCCCTCAATTTGCCAAATTTCTCTTCAAAACATAAAAAAACACCAAAACCTAATCTAAAACACATGTCGCCGATGCGCAATTAACCAACCCCACCTCCACCCCACCCAGCATCATCCGACTTCTGAAAACGAAACAAACTAAACTAAACCCCGGACGGTACAATATTTGATTAATAGAAATCTCATCGTGTCGACCCGCGTGTGTCATCTGGTTTTGTGGATTCGATTCCCACGTGCATCCTTCGGCTTTGATCCCTCGGAGGCGAATGGGGAACCTATCAGAGGCGGCGACGGTTCTAATCTGCCGCCACACACGCGCTCGATCGATGGGGTTGGGAGCGCGAGGCCAATTCGCCATTCATTAAAAGAATATCTCAGCCGTGTTCGTCAGCGCGCGCCATTAGTTCACCCCCTTTGGCAGTAATGAAATGGTCATCACGTGACCACCGCCGGCACAAAATGCGCAGGAGGGAAGAATATAAAAAAAAAAACATAAAAAGCAAACAAACGTACCCTCTATATCATGCGGGGCGGGAACTTTATGGGAAGTTTTGTTTGTTTTGAGTGTTCTGACACAGGTGAGTCGATTCGGGGTCGAATAAAGGTTGAAATGAATAGATTTAAGATGGAAAAAAATGTTGGAAAACAAGGTGATTATGTCTGAATAGCATTTTAGGTACTAAGTTTATAGTGTCTTGTCTGTTTTCAAGTACTTCCTCCACTGGTCACACCTGAATCACACGCCTGGAGGGAGGCAATGACTTTTTTTTTTTCTTTTGTCTACTTAAGTGGTGCTACATAAGGAAAAGAATGGGTTAATCTAATAATAATGTTTTCAGTTGATGAACTCATTCATTTTCTTTTCTTTCTTTTTGTGTGTTGTTATAGTGAAAATGTTTAAATTTTCATTTCTCATATTTAAAAAAAAATAAAGTCTGGATTTAATTGCCCTGCACTTAAACAAACGAAGGAACCAATTGAAACTCGACAACTCATTTCACGATGCCAATGGGCAAAGCATCATAAAAATTAATGAACCAGATCGATATCGCAAAAATTTCGCCCTCGCTCGACACAATTCAAAACTATTTTTTTTTTCATATGTGAGATTCATAACTCAATTAACCGCTTAATCGACGCTGTAATGACCGTCCATTTTTTTCTTTTCAACACTAAATCCCCTTTGGATAAATCCCAATATAAAAATAAAAAGTAAAATATAAAAAAATAAATTAAAAAAAAATATAAACAAAAAAAAATACGAAATTAGAGTAAGTTAGCATTGCTAATCAATGTTAAACAGGTGAGAAAAGAGAAAATTTGCATAAACAAATCCAATGTGCGCACAACCTCATTGTTGACTCGGCGAGCTTTCACGGCCCCCTGGTCGGATCTCTTCCAATCCATTCAATTGACATTGTAATTGAATCCGCACGAGGCGCTCTCGCATCGATTTTCCACGCGGTCTCCTCTCCTCCGCCCGCTCGTTCTCTCTCTCTCGCCGTTCTCGACTCGGCCCGACTCCCCTCCTCCGAACCGGGTGCCAAGCAACGCCTCAGCAGATGGCGCCAGCCACACACATACGTACAGAGTGATGGACGGTCGACAGCGGCCGAGCCATGCAACGCACAACACCCAAACCGACGCCTCCACAAATAACGCCTAGCACGGTTTAACACCTTTGACGCCAGAGTCATAAATTAAAAAAAAGAAAATTGCGTGCGCCGGCCACACGCGTGAAACATCTGTGTGGAATTTAATTCAAATCACTACGCTTTGATATATTATCAGATTTGTCCACGAAATAAAACGATACCGGTCGCTAAAATCTTGTCCACGGCTCCAAAAATCTTTTAAAATCCCAAAAAATATTTCAAAATTTTACATACTCAGAATTTCCCTCCCACGGCGACCGACATTCATGAAAATCTTGTCGACAGGCTACAAAAATCCCATGAAAATCCCAAATTTTTAACCGTACAAAGTCTTTAAAATAATCCAAAATCCCAGAAATTCTTTAAAATCCTAAAAATCTTTCAAAAATCTTATAGAATTTCCCGATGGTCGGTCTCTCCTGGCCTTCTCCGACATCACCGAAGACTATGACGTCGTAACTTCCGTCGCCCAATTTTATGACATACATGCTGTGAATTTAATTTACTCCGTGACGATAATCACAGACTCCACCTAAAGATGCTTCCCATCCCATCACATCACCAAAAAAAAATTTTTTTTTTTAAAAAAATGCCGTAATTTGCCAAGGAAAGTAAACAATGACGAAGGTCTCTAGTTAAATGACGTCAATTATGACGCGCAAATTTCCCACCCCGGGCGCGGAACGCGGCGATGCATAATTTGTAAGCAGCGTGTTTCAATTGCCCTCTCGAGCGTCCCTTTGACAACGTTTTTTTTTTTTTTTTCGGGTGAGAACATCACCCAGGCAACGAGACGCTGTTTGTGAATGCGCCCTGCGGTGGCAGCGTCGGCAATTAAGAGGCAGCCGAGCAGATAGGGCGCCATCATTTCCTTTATACTGACGCCTCGTTAAGCCTCACGTATGCTCCTTCGACTCTGAAAAAGTTGACCATCACCCGCGCCACCACCCGACCCCTTCGACCGACCAACCAACCAACTTTCGCGACTCAATTAAACGTGCGTTTTAACACGGTGGCAATTTTAAATTAAACCCCAAGGAGTCGAAAATTCTTTCTCTCGCGCTCGTTTAAAACTTCTCTTTTCTTATTTTCCGACTCAATTAACGTTGGTTAAAGTTAAAGTCGATATTCCTCTTAATATTTTATTTTGTTTTGTTTTTTTTCTTCTCGCGTGGCTCCGGGGCGCTGTAATTAACCTGACAAGTGGTTGGTCATTCCCTAGCGAAGCGTATGATGAAGCGACCGAGTGAAGTGAATTGCAGTCGTGTCGTTCGTTGGTTCAAGGTGTAGTGTATATATGTGGCGGTGTGTGTGTACACAGTCGAAAGGGTCGATGGATGCAATGCTAACTGCACAATCGAGAGAGAGAGGGAAAAAAAGGGTCAAGAACCCCTTTTGTGAATTTATAAAACACCGACCTAACCCCTGCATGGTGATTAATGACACTTAGACGGTTTAGTTTGCGAATCGGCTTGACCTAAATGCTGGAAATGGAGAAGTGAGAATGAGAAATTTGTGTGTAGAGGGAATAAATATGTCTGGTTTTTGTTTTTTTGGGAGGTGCGAGGTTGAGTCAGGTTTTTTTTTGGGTTTGCAGGTTGGTTGGTTGAAAAAGTGGAATTTTTCATTAATATGTTGTGTTGTGAAGGTTTAATTCGTTTGTGTCAGTCCGGTGTTCGCACGTCGTAAATCTCGGTTTTGTTGTTAAACTTCTCTGCAAATCACTTACATTGCTTTCCCATTAGAATGACATCGTCGTGTTGTGTCTTTTTGACCTGATTCGTGATGTCGTATCGCACGAAGATAACTCGCTTTCGGTAGGAACCTTCAGTTTGTGCCAGCGGTTTACTGAGTTTGTTCCTAGAATTCTTAAATCTCGAAATATTTTTCTTTAAAAGTCGATCGGCGACTTATTTTTGGCCTCAGAAATGACGTCGGTCATCACAATTGACTCATGACGCAAGTCAATCCCATTAAGTCGATTTACGAGAAATCACACCTTGCGTGACTTCTTTCTAGAAAAGTAGATTTTCTTTTCAAAATGACCACTATTTGTGACGTAAACTCTTTGGAGAAAGAGCAGGTGTTCGTCCATTTTAGTTTTGTGCGATAATTTAAACCAAGTCACGTGGATGCACAGTATGTGAATGCTGTGAACACTTTTGAGAGTCAGGTTTAAAACCTATTACACACCTATTGTTTTTCACGTGAAAACTGCGAATAGTGAAGTGAAAAAAAAGCACATCGCTCGTTAATCTCGCTCAGCAGTACACAGCTAAGATTTTTTCACTTCATAAGTTAAATAAAGAATCGATGACTATATACCTTTTCGCCTTGTGGATGGCATATATAGGCTGCACGCAGCTTTATACTTAGGCGCTGGCGCCCTTAAACAATATCCACTAATTAAGCCCCAAGTGCAATGTTCGAGACAAGCCTTCAGATTTTGTGTTGAACTTTTGTGACGAACATTCACTCTATAAAAACGGTTTGGTTGTGCCAAGCCAAATATGAATTGAATAGAGGACAACTATATGTATAAACTAATGAAATTATTCACCCAACTAAAGTAGATTGTACCAAATTACAGTTAAAACTAAAAATTGAGTTGGGTACATTTAAAACTCTTCGTTGTCTCTCAGTCAAGTAAACTTTTTTTTTAATGTTTAGGCCTATTAAAAGTATAAATTATAAGCGTTTAAGGATATATAAATAAACACAGATCTGTCTGTCTTCGAGTATCTATACATTCGAACAGCAATCCACTTATAAAAAACTAAAAATACCATTAGATAGTCCTTGATTTGGAGACAGCGATGGGCTATTTTTGCATGCGTATGCTCTTCTATAGGGTGAATGGGCTCACCTCTAGTATCAACTATGTCAACTATATGTCAACTGAATTAACCAGTTTTTAAATTTATGCACTGAAGGAAGAATCGAGTTTGTTCGTGGAAAAACTTCAGCCCAATAGTCTGCATATTTTATAATATATCAATGATTAAGGACAAACCAGTTGAAAGAAACAAATTACCATCAATGATTTCTATATAAACTAAACCTCGAAACAAATGTTAGTCTCAACCCAAAAAAAATTTCCTCTAACCCGGCAATTACTTTTTTATGTTATAAATTATTAGTTATTTACACCTCAAGGCTGTTGTACATCTAACGTATTAACATTAAGGTCTACTGTAGTACATTCAAAACTACAGAATTCACATTTCAAACCCTTACGCAATCTAAAAACAGTTTAGTTGAACCAGTGCAAATTGGCTAAATCCAAAGAAAAGACTAACCAAAGAATTTCATGATTGTAACCACCCGACTGAAGTAGCGGTACATTAAAACTCATGTTTGTCTCTCAGTCAATTATTAACTTTTTAACATTTTATTTGAATGCGGCATGGAAACCCGATGGGATCGGGTTTAACAAAGCTCAGAAATCGACTTCATCGTACGCAGTCAATTAAAAATAGATTAATTCTTTGCACAAAACCAAGTTCCATATTGAAAATCAATCTTTTCCAATGTGTACTCGCTAATTGAGTGAGTGAAGAAAACCCAGAAATGCAAATAAAACGGTTTCCTTTCAAGCAAAACTCTTTTTTCTTCTCGGATAGACTCAATTTCCCTTGGAATTTACGCAAACTTTGCTTGTTTGCTGTGTGTCATACCGTTAATTAGGACATTATTAACAAACAGACAACGTTATTGGCATATTAGGTTTGATTCGCATGTCTCAAAACATGTTCTCGAGGCAAAACTCGCCTCAATACGTCAAAAAGCGACTTGTGAAATGAACTGCCCGTGCTTAAAATATGTTTAACCTTAATTGACCCTTTTTATGCGATGATGAAGTATTTATTAAATCAAAATGTCAACCCTTAATCCAGATTAACTTGAGGAACACAAAAAAGAGACTAATGGGGAGATCGAGTTTTGTTCCAATGTGAAAACAAACTTGGTTTTGCTGGGCGTAATTAAACGAGTTTGAAGTTAAAAGATTTTTTTATAAAGAAGGTTGGAATTGTTGTCTTCACCTCACCGTCCATATCATTTTAAAAAAAACTGTGCTATCACAAATCAATTTACTTAGAGAACTAGAATATTTTCTGTTTGAGTCATGTCTTCTCTTAAACACACTGCATACAACAAAGTCTGGACCAAGCCAAATAATTTCTAAATGGTTAAAGATACACAAAATCTGTTTGATTGAGCTTATGGGAAAGTGGGTAGGCCCGATCCAATGATTTACTCAAATTTGACCTCATTTAGTGCTCGAATGCATTCGTAATCGAAAAAAGGGCCTCAAGCTGGGTTTCGGTTCCTGTTTTTTTCAAAATAATAAT
Source organism: Geophilus flavus (assembly GCA_034695885.1). Taxonomy (NCBI): domain Eukaryota; kingdom Metazoa; phylum Arthropoda; class Chilopoda; order Geophilomorpha; family Geophilidae; genus Geophilus; species Geophilus flavus. The sequence goes on along the minus strand of JAQFZO010000693.1, from coordinate 10,613 downwards.
TCCTTATAAGAGATATGAAGTGGTATCATTTTTAGACTAATGAGAGGATCCTCTGCGACTCTCCGATTAGAAACTTCTCTCATCGCTGATGGAAAGTATTTGACCTTGAAGTCGAGATCAGAGGTCAAATTTGAGTGAATTGTCGGTTTGGGCCTTTACCCCTTTCCTATTTCATTTGTCTTTAGAAATCATTTAGAAATTATTTGGCCGGGTCAAGACTTTTGTTCTACCCTGTACACTAGTTGCCTCCAATGTCATTTGACTTACCGTATCTATAAAGTATAAATCAACTTACAACAACTGGAGTAGCAATTAACTCTAGCAAGTTGACTTATAGATAAGTCAACTGACAAAAGCACTTATCGACTGTAAGGAGCCACATTTTGTTTGTTGGAACTTGGAAGTAAACACTTTAGGGTATTCCAAGATTCGTTTAAATAAGATCTTGATTTTGAGGAATTGATTATAAGTTGGAAATTAATGTTGTGATTAATTAATTCCACTAATTTGTTTGGAGAATTTAGTCATCACTAAATGACTTTTATCTTAAATTTAAGTGAGTAGTTCACTAGAACAAGTCAAAACAAAATTTTTCCTGGTAAAATAATGCCTCCATGGTGCAATATCTTAATGGTTTAAATATAGGCTTAAACCTGTAGTTAACTCAGGAACCGAAGCCATAATTTACTCAAGCGCACTGAACTCGTATTTTTGAGAAAAGATCCTGCTGTAACTCCCAACTGTCAAAACATTTTGTCCCGCGCCAGATTTCCAGTTTTAAAACGCAAACAATTCGTTAAAACTCAGTTTTTAAATCAACTTTTTTCTTATACGCTTAATTTCCATTTAATTTTTAATTAAATCCACACAACACGCTAAAGAAATCATAAAATTCACTTCAACTCTGCCTCGCATCACCTTTATACTTCACTTTTATCTATTCGACTATTTCCTTGTATGTTTTACTGATAAGGAAAACTACACTTTCCCTTTCCCTTCCCCCTATTTGCATTACAACTTCATCCACGCACTCGCCACACAGCAAAACAAACTGACCAAACCCCAAAAATCATCCAGCACCACTATTACATCCCAACCCCAAAAATTGATCCCATTCCTATTAATTATCTCCCGGATTACGCCCCCTCGTCACCTGTCAACGAGCTCGTCAACTTGCATGACGTCGTTACACCACGCGCGGACCAGGACCAATCGTTCGCTCAAAAGCGACACAAACCTCGTAATAAACTAAAACACACCCAAAAAACAACAAAAATAAAATAAATTAAAATTAAATATTACGGTAAACAAAAACAAACAAAAATTCAAACACCGTAAAAACCACTTAAGAAAACTTTTTTTTCCCATTTATTTAAAAAAAAAAAAATTGTTTACAGTCTAAAAGTCCCAACTGCCATTTCCAACTTCCGTCCAGCCGTTGCATCATTCATCAAGATTCAACTAGGCTTCTCACAGCGCCTCATTGCTACACCAAGGACCTATTTTCGTCCCTCATTCACCACCAAACGATACATCTTGAAAGAAGGTGCTCGAAACGGAAGTACGACTCTTTAAAAGCAAACAAAAATTCATTTCTTTCACGAAACCATCCCTAATCTTCCTAATTAATTAAAATTCACTCTTTAGAATTAAAAAAAAACCGCACTAGTTCCACTAGAAATTTCACTTTTCCCCAATTATTTCTACTAACTCCCTTTTATTACCTGTACTTACACCCGCCATGTCTTTTACAGGTGCGATGCGAGGTAATAAAGTGAGTCCATCATTTTAATGACCACTTTCGTTATAAACATTATATTAAAATATTAAAATATATTTTTTTAAATATCCTACTCATTACCCATAATTCTCCCTTCCTGAAAAATTAGGGCGAAATTTGCGTATTTTATATTAAAATATTTCTTTAAAAAAAAAATGTAGGTTGTAATTACGATTTTTTGATGAAATAAAAAATGGTAATCCGAGTCGAGGGGACTACGTGGCTCGTTGTCGTGGCAACGGAGCGCCCACTGAACCGCGCGTGGGCGCCAAAGTACCGTCTTCACGCATGCATGAGTCCTCGTGGGCGCATGCGCCTCTACGTGCAGGTTATTTCCGTACACGAGTGATAACGAAGTAGAGGCTGCGGGGGAGGGAATCGAGAGACGCGAACGGCGAGGAAAAGAGAAGGCGAGCGAAGTGCACAGAGAGAGAGAAAGAGAGAGAGGATGAGTGGGGTGGAGGACAAACTCATCGATCGGAACGCGAGTTGAGTTGGTGCCGAGGTCGGTAGAAAGGGGAAGGAGAGGGAAGGGCGTGTGGTGATGGTGGGGCACGAAAGAACAAGCGCGAGGGCTCGTATCCCAGCGTATTATTGGTCGATTAAGTGGAGATTTTACGTGTTTGTGTCGTATAGTGATTGCTGACCGAAACGTGAGACGTAAACAAGAGAGTTTTGGGTAAATTGCGCGTCAAAATCACGTGAAATCTCGTGAAATCACGTCATTTTTTGTAACATCCCACTGAGTGAAACTTAGTTTCACCTTATTTTTATGCGTAAAACAAAACTGCGCATGCGTAATTGCACATATTTAAAAAAAATAGGTAAAAGATAAAAACGATTGTCTATTATATACATTTTGTTTAGTTTAGTTTTTAGTTCTTTAGAAGGACGCGTAGTACTGTGAACTGTAAGTTTCTTTTGTTATCTAATGTTGGGTTTTGTGACCATTGACCAAGCATAGAAATTTCTCTTGCAGCATTACATAAATGACAAGTATCCGGCCCCACTCGATGGCGCCGAGACAAGAAGAGAGACCTTGACGGAACCTGTCTCGTTTGTTATAGAGGAAAAAGTATAGTATACGTAGGCACAAAGGAATCAACTAACTGAAACTCCCCGATTTTTTTTCTCCCCTTCTACAAAATTACGCCTAACATAAATTATATATATTTAAAAAAAAAATAATAAAAATCAAAACAAAAAAAAAAATTTTCAAAAATAATTAATTAATACTCAGACAAGCCTTATTAAATCACTTTTTTCAATTTTTTCAATTTTTTTAATTAGGTTATTAAAATTTTTTTATTTTTCAAAGTTTAAAAAATTAAAAAATGAGGAATCAAGTTGAGTTATCATTCGTTTCCTCTTTTTTTGTTCTCGTCATTCGTCTCGCGAGACGCAGGAGGACCACTTGTCATGCATGCGCGGTGGCCCCGCCATGAAAAATGGGTCACAAATTCAAAGTGACGTGTGGACTGCACAGTGTTTTAATATCCCTTTCTTACATTTACATTTCCACGTGTCCCCCTTTGCCCATAACTTTTAAGTGTAATAAAAGAAAAATAAATAAATAAATAAATTGTATAGAGCAAAATAATAAATAAATCAATCTGGCGTAATTAGCTTTTTAGGCCTATTTTTACTCTCTGTCTATACTGACTTATTTATGCGGGAAGAAGAATGAAAAAGGAAACCGGAAAGGACCGTCGTCAACGCGCAGGAAATAAGGTTCCTCCTCGTGCAGGAAATGGGATACCAAACCAATAAAATATTAGAAAAGAAAACGTTTTTATATCAATTCCATGCATCAATTTTTGGTTTTATTTACATTTAACCTTCGGTAATGGTTCGATTTAAACGAGTTTTTCTTCCTTTTTTTTGTTTTTTACGATTACCACTTTAAGATTCTTGAAATTCTAAGTAGAGTTTGTGGTTTTGATAGTTGGAAACCCTAAATTAAACTTTTTTCCAAGTTTTAAGGTGAGTTTCTCGTCCAATAACGTTTTTCCTTCGTCACTATTTGCAGCAATTTGCTGTTGACAAATTGGACAAATTGGACGGCTTAAATGTGTTTTTATTTTAATAAGAGAAAGCCGGTCGAAGCATCATCTTTGGTAATTAAATAAAGTTGTAATTAGATTAATTGTGCGACGATTTGCTACGTTTAATGAAAAATAAGAGAGTTGAAGTCATTTAGGAGAGTTGGGGGATGAATTTTCTATATGGCGACAAAGGTTTTCGGCTCTTCCCATCATTGCGAAGCAGAATTCGTCAAAGTTTCGATTAGTCACTAATCGCTTAATATCTATTTTTGTAGAAATTGATATATAGGACTTCCTTGTTCTTGTGTGTATATAGTATATGAGAAAAGGATGTGATATTGTGTTGCAAGAGTTGGAAGTAAAGAAATTGGAAGCGGGGAAATTAGTACACCGAGTAATTTCAAAACTGAGTTTTATGTAGTCATGCAGCATCTTTATTCTATTAATTAATAGAAATTTACTGGTACTTTCATTAAGAAAAGTGCACGACTCCCATTTTGTGCAAAGAAGTCATGGGGTAGTTGTAATTTATTCCAATGTTAAACCAATGGAGAACTACAACTCCCACAATTTCTTCAGAACCATAAATCAAAACAGAAGCCATTTGCAGTCGTTTCAATGTACAGAAGACTGAGAATTTGAGAAAGTCAATAAAAATAACGCATTGTTTAAGTCTAAACAAACAAAACAAAAAAGGATTGTTTAAAACATACAACAATTCATTTTTCTATAGTTAGAAAACAATGCCTCGAATTTTAAACAAAGCTAAAAAACATTTTGTTTAAAATATATAACAATTCCCGTTTCTATAGTTACCAAACAATGCCAAAATAGATTGTTTAAAACCATAAAAAATGCTCTAGATTAGGCACTTTGCAGTCCCATAATCGAAACTTTCAAAGTAAAATTTATCATCTAGAGTTTACCATGAGAAAACAAATTAGTCTCCATACCATTTATTATGATCAATTAAAATTCAGATCAAGATTAAAAATCCTCATGTAATTTCACTGGTTCTAGCAACCGCTCATTTCAAACAATTATCCACTTCAAATTCAATTTATTCCTCCAATTTTTTTCGAGCCAAACGACCTTGAATCCCAACCGATCACACGTGATTAGGAAAATGGACATTCAGCTCACGTTTTACTAAATAATTTAATTCCTTTCATTTGTGTACTCAGTTTAAACAAATTGCTCGTTAGGGGAACCAAACCTCCACCATGTCACGTGATCAAAAATTACTCCCTGCTTTTGTGAAATTACATAATCTTCACTGCACTGCATACATATACACTGTATATCAATTGCAGCTAGAAAATTACATTTAGAGTTTAGAATTACGGTTCCTTCCTATTGCTACATCGCATTAAATTAATTCACACCTTCCTTAATCTTTTCCTTAATTAAAATTTCCCCTTTTTGCCCATGGCTTACCTCGTGCTCCCATACATTTTCTGATGCCTTGAACTTGTGGGACTTATATCAATTGTCAAAGAGAAAGTTCCATTTAAGAATAAGGGGGTAATGATTAAGCTTACATCATTATTTTTCCCTTTTCTAGTCGTTTCCCTCTTCTTTTGATGAAAATTTTCAGCAATTCATCAGTTATTAAATTTCTCTGATTAAATTGTTATCTAAAAGGTTTAAAAATCAAATATTCTTGGAAAAATTTCTTTATCTTGCTATCAAAAGTTTCCGTTTCTGGGGAAATTCGAATGTAATTTAGATTTGTTGACAGTTACTTTTGATATTTTGATGAAGTTTGAACCAAACGAAACAATTTTGCCAGGTATTTTCGTCATGTATCGAATTTTTGAGTAAAATATTATAAAAGGACTTACCAATGTGTTGTGTGACAATGCAGTTCCTTGAAATTAGTCAGCAAAAAACCGTTAAAAAACCATCACAATGCGTGAATCACATTTATAGGAATTTCTAAATCCGAAATACGAATTCCTATTCTTGATCTTAGTCACTCAGCATAGCAAAGCTGACACCTGTTTATCGCTTTTAGAAATCTATTTGTGACTTTTTTCACTCCTTCTCTCTCTCTGTGTCGCTCGCTCTCTCTCTTATACTTGTTAATCTGCCAATAGTATTTACTTCCAGAAATTGCGGAAATTTGTTGAGAAATCACTATATACTTCTTGTTTTGATTTTTCACTCTTAGTTTTGCGCAATTCTGTCGTTTCATACGCGATATTTCGAAATGTGGCGTGTTACTTTTCTTTAGTATAACATGTTTTTAGTGCAAATGACATTGCCGGAAACATCTGTCGATGTATTCAGACTGTTATGTCCATAAAAATTTTTTTTATTACAATTGCTAAAATTTGCCTTTACCGTTTTCAATAGTGTATTATTTTGTTTTAAAATAAAATTACGCAATTTACACCCACAAATGTAATCAAATACATTCTTCACCCTAATTTATAAAATTAGAAAACAAAGTGGTTTTACCAAACATCACTTTTTTGTTCATTTTAGCGGAAACGTGCAAAAACCTGTTCAATTAATTTTTGAAGTTTTTGGTACAACGTTTATGTGTAATTATCCCGTTGTTACTATATACAAATAAAATTTTTTGCAGGAGACATAATAAACCAAAAAATAATAGAACTGGGAGAGAATTCTCTTATGCATGTGTTTTTAGGAATAATTAGACTCGCCTTATAACCTCACTAATTATTTTTCATCATAAACACATTTCACAGTTAAAATAATATTATCCATGTGTAAAATACGCAGTAATGTAATCACCATAAACATACACACGCCACGAGCAGTCCATAAACTCGATTATATGTGTATATATTATAAACAAAAAAGAACACAGCAAAACCGGTAAATAATACGAAAAGAAACGAGTTATTTCAACATTTACTCCTATATAACCCCGCCAGGACTTATTGTACATTACTTTATAGCCGACATTTGACCCGTTATGAGTTGTTAAAGAATCGTAATTTACAACACGAATCTAAAATTCCTTCGGCAAACCTCCGTAACACCCACAAACTCTCATCATCCAAAATTCAAGATCCAAACAATTTCCAACATTCAAAAAAGGGAAAAAAGTAAACTTACTTTCTTATCACCCCCGTAAAACGGATAACCCACTTATAATTCCCAAAATAGTTTACATTTCAATTAAAAACCGGGTCTGATATACTAAACACTAAAAGAAAAACAACATTCTTCCCCGAATAATTCTCTCTACAAAACCTAAACTAAATTGAATTCCACACATTTTTCACTATCCGAACCTCACCCACACGAGTTTCATCACTTCTTTTTGTCTTTTCAACAACTATATCATATCGAATCCTCACCCCACCATTAAAGAAAAAAAAAGTTAAACTATTTTGCCATTTCTGCACATCTTCCAGTAAAATTTTTTCACCAAAGGAAGTCTTCTCCTGATAAAAACAAACGTTCCAACCCTCCAGCTATAGCGTTTCTTATCAATTAGCAATTAGCACAAGGCACTCGCGTGTGTAACTCATCTTAAGCACATACCTATACTGCAATTACACTTCATGCATGCGCCGAAACCTGAATTTCCTTAGATTTTAGTAGTAGTTTAGTGTTTAAAGTATTTTTTTGAGGATTGTTTTCCATTTATTAGTCTTGTGACATTTCCCGTATGGCCTTAGATAGTTATACCTATCTATCTATCACGCATGCGCAACCCAAAGACGTCAACATTAAATCTGGGAGTCATTTTTACTCATACAAAATACGGTAAACGTAAAATATTTTTGTTAGAATTTGACGTTGAAAATACGACTTTTCTACGTCTGGAGCAGACAGTCCATAAATTGTCGTTAATTAACGTCTGGAATCCGCTTGTATAAAGTCATGACCTGACAACGACGTAAAAACATAAAAACGATGTCAATATAACTTTAATCCGACCAACTGTGAAAATCTTCTTTGAGGAATTTCCTCAAAAAAAAAACAAACAACAAAAAAAAACCAAAGTTTTTTAGTATCTTCCTCCCTTTCATTCCTTTTTTTAATGTTTTCATACGTATAATGGTAAATGAAAGGTTTATTTTGCTCGGTGAAAAAAAATTCAGACGTTTCTTTTTTAATGTTTATTAAACATCATCCACAACTGAGATGTTATCACCTTCATCTCTTTCGATCGGATGACTCATGAATAATAATAATCCTTCTCTTGTATGCAGCACTCCTATCAACATACTGTAGCCTTCCTAAGTCCTTATACATATAGTGCAGAGAAAAAAATATCTCGCAGTCATTTGTATTCTCGAGTTAAAAGGAAGTTTTTAAGACTCCCGACATATACAATGGAAGAGCTCGGATTTTATTGCGTAAGATGCAGGAAAAAAAATTTACTTCCTGAAAAGTTGCTGTGTGTACTCGTCGTGATGATGTCTTATTACTTTCGTGTCGTAAAATTTCTTTTTTTTCTTAAATTGTTGAAGGTAATTTTGAGTAAATTGTGATTTGGGTTGTCGTGTCGAAAGTTAGGGTTAATGGAATGATTTTTTTTAGATTTTATAATTTTATTTTATTTTTTTGGAATTTTGTTTTTTTGGAATTGTGTGTAGTTTTGTGTATATGACATCGAGTCTTGTCTCGTGATAAGAGACAAAACATTTGCTGAATTGCTCCATTTGGAAATATGGATTCTCTCTCTTCTTCTTGATGCTAAAAGCTTTGGCAGCTCGGCAAATGTTTAACGTTTAATGAATGCGTATGAACTTTTTAAATCATTATTTTTATGTACATATTTTAGGGACTGCAGTACGGATTGTCTTATAGTAGTTCTGGTATGGATTTTTGTTCAAAAAAGCAATGCAGGTATGAAGAATTCATTTGAATTGCTTGAAATGGCTATTTGGCAGGTTGTGGATCAGTTATTTACCATTTTTGTTGTATAGTCTTACTTTCATATCAAATATTTTGATAATTTAGTATATATAAATATCTAAGTCTATCTGAACTGTTTAATTTAGTATTTATAAGTACCGTATCTGAAGACTGTTTAACTGCAATGCATCAAATGTCATGTCAGCATCGCTTTACTTTAATTTTTAAAAATTGTGGCAACTCAAGTTCGATTACATCTACTTTGGAAATTATAATTCTCCCATAAACAGAACATTGTACCCATATTTGGAAGTGTAAATGATGTCATTTTCGGATTAGAGAGACTGAATTCAAGTGTCAACAACTTCAGATGCATGCAGTGGAAGCCCACAATATTTCGGTCTTGTTTTGATGTTTAATCTACTGTAATTCACGTGAAGACTGCATAGTGAAGTGAAAAAATGCATTTCACTCGTTTATTTCGTTCAGCAGTATCTTTTCACTTAAAAATTTTCATGTACAGTGAAACACTTGTTTTCACTCGTATCTTACGTGAATTTGCACTGAAGAACTTCTCGCGAGCAGAAAATTTCATTTCACTCAGAGGTTACATATACTATAGGCTTTACTACGAGAATTTAGGAATAAATTTATTCCATGCAATAAAATGAATTACGTAATAGTAATCAATTCCAACTTCTTTTCGTGGGAATTAAATCACCATTATAAATTTCAATTCTGCCGTGCAGACTTTGAATCGCACATACAAAACCTCAGACTAATTTCTTTCCTACTTATTCAGTAAATGTAGCATAGTAGACATTTAACCAAGTGCCCCCGAATCGCTTCCATTTCCATTAGTATCCCATCAGGTTAAACTAGGCCTTTCGTATTATACTACATCATCCACACGTGACGTCAAATCTCAATTAAAGCGATAGCACTTAACTTTTCATTATACATATAAAAAAAAGTGTCAGATGTAGGTTGCGTGAGTTTAGAATCTCAACATTTTCATTATCGAGATTCCTTAACACGTAAAAAGAATTTTAACAACTCTTTTTATCACGACCTGTCTTTCCTCTAATGCCCATTAGTATATTAAATAAAAAGCCGCAAACCCCATCTCGATGTTAATGCGCGGCCATCCAGCTACTGGCACGCAGTTCCAGAAATGAATTGCTTCGAATTAAAATAACCCTTCTTCACGACATACCATTAAAAATTTGAGTCTGTGTCGCTCATGTCGCTTTGCTGCGCGACACGACGGAGACAACTGATTTTGAATGCGATATTCATACAAAGGTGTGTTCAATCTCATATCTCCGTTCGATTTCCGAAAGAAGATTTCACCGATTTAATGAAAAGGATGGAATCCGATTTAGGCTTTGAATGGCTAATGTCTAGTTTACATGCACGCGTTTTGAAATGCGTTGTGGTGCGTTCTTGCATCATATATGTGCAAGAATGACAAAAAATGCCATTAATTTCTGCGTTTTGACGCATTTGCAACTTGGACGTACGTCAGAGACGTGCTTAGCGACGCAGATGCAAAAACGCATGCGTGTGAACTATCGGCATACAGTCAAGCAACTTACCGAAATCTCGATTTCAAAATGGGGACAATGGAATGGCAGGAAAACATCGAAAACTGATTTCCCCTGCCGGAAAGTGACTTGGAACCCGCTTTCGTGAAAACGATTTTCAGACAAACCGATGTGACAAAAAAAGTGGTTCTGCGCATCTTTTTCGAGTCATTTCCTGTTGTGGAAATCAGTGAAACCGGCTAAATCGAAGAGAAATTGACTGTCCGTGCATACAGTCAACTCAGAAAAGTCCAGATAAACAGTAAAAATTGTCCGGACTCCGCAAAGAATTTTGTTGTTTGTTCTTTGTCAAGTCACGTATGGCCAAAGTAACTATTGGTTGACTTAATATTTGTC
>JAQFZO010000692.1:0-21505 GCA_034695885.1 Geophilus flavus | reverse complement strand
TTTTCTCTCTCTCCTCCAGAATTCAGATCCTCTTCGAATGGAAGTTTTGGAAGAATCGGACCCGGGAACGAGCGTCGGCACGATCGAAGCGGTAGACGACGACAAAGGAGAGAATGCGGTCATGGTCTACTCTATTTTAGGTGCTGAATTAAATTGTTGATTCAAAAATTGCAGCGAATTAAAATTTGTTTGACGAACAGGTAACGAGGAAGCGTTGTCACTGTTTGGAATAAACAACACTGGTGACGGCAAAGCCATCGTTTACGTCAAAGACCGTCTGGATCGAGAAAAACGCGCTTTCTACGATTTGATCATCCAAGTGCAGAATCCGAGTGATGCAAAATCGATCGAGCACGACGGATCTTACGACGCGAAGGATTTGAGTAAACTTCGAGTGAGAGTCGATTTGATCGACATCGACGACAACGAGATTCAATTCGTATCTCCCACCGAGAATTTAGGTAAACGTTCGTAAGTCGATGCATTTCTTCGAGTAAACAATTTCTTTACGGTAGGAGTTCGACTGAATGCGCCCCGTCAATCGATCGTGACGACGATTCAAGCGTACGATCCCGACGCGAACGACAATCCCTTGCGATATTTTATCGAACGAGTCACGTTTCAGAAGGATGGACAATCGGAAACGGACGTTGCGGAGGAAATGTTTTTCCTCGAGAAAGATTCGGGCATTTTGAGAACTGCGCAGAGTTTATCGAATTTCGAAGACGGCACTTTCCATCTTGTGATCTCGGCTCGAAGTGCCAAAAAGAGTATGCCGTTTCGGGAAACCAAATTTCGAGTACCGTAAACCCAAAACACAAATTATTTTTTAAAAACTTTAATTGAATCTTTTGACTCTCAGATCAAAGTTCTTCACGACTCTCACATGCTAAAGTTTGTGTTCCAAAAACCACCGACGGAAGTTCAAAAAGAACTGAGAAACATCAATCGAGATTTCCAAAGCGTCGCGGATTTACCTCAACCCGTCATGTTGCAATTGGCCGACACACAACTCAACATAAAACAAGACAGCTTCATCAATGCAGACAGGTACCGTACTGTACAATAATCAACGAGTTTACATAAGACTGGAAAAATTCTCATAGTAGATTTTTATTTTGCTCAGTACGAACGTGTGCTTTCAAATGATAAAAGACAAATTGCCGATTCATCTGACCGAAGCTCAAACCATGTTGGATTCGAGTGGAAAACCGACGCTGGAAAAATTTTACAAAAATTACAACATCAGCCAAATCGGAGTGAGCGAAAAAAAAAACAAAAAAAAACTCTTATCTTCTCGTAACTAGTGTTACAACTATTTTCTTTTCCATTCTCATTCGCAGCCGTGCGACCAAATTCAAGCGAACTATCGCATGAACTGGTACGAAATCCTGATCCTGGTCATAGCGGCTTCGGTCGCAATCGCAGTGATCGTGTCCATCGTTTGCATCGGCTGTGTTATGAAGAATCGTTATTAAATTATGATGAAATAAATTTTCATTTATTGGAAAGCATAACGAAAACAAAAATACATAAACGAAAACAAGTTCTAATCGAAAACGAAACAAAGTTCTAATCGAAACGCGTTCAACGCCATTCGCTTTCTTTTCTTTCTTTCACGTCGATCTCGGAGTCGCCGCAATCCTTGTAGAACTTCTTGCACGAATTCAATTGGCGTCTTTCATCGTGGGTAAATTCGAAACGAGTCGGCAGCAATCTAGGGCTCAGACCGATGGGAAGTTCCCATCTCGGCGAACTTTTCGCCGACGCTTGTTCCTGCAATTCCGGGAACGTGACCACTTGCTCGGCCGTCAGTCGTTTCTCGGGATCTCTCTCCAGCAATTTGCTGAACAGAGGCACGAAATTCTGGTCCTGTCGGAACGATAGATCGATTGATTGATTATATGAACGTGTCGAGGAAGAAAAAAACAAAAACGAAAGGAAACTCGCCTCCAAGTTGGAAAAAATTGGAATTTTATACTTGTCGTTTTCGAACGTGATGTTCGAATGAAAGAGATTGAGTGCGATGCAACCCAAAGCGTATACGTCGGCCGAAGTAGAACATCGTTTTCTGTTCGAAATCAATTCAGGAGCCAAAAACGATATTCCGTTCACCGGTGTTGCTTTCAACACCGAAGTCACTCGTTGGTACTGTTGGAATTCAAACGAATGACATAATCATCGACGAGAAGAACCGAACAGCGTTTTACCAAATTCGTACTGAAGTTGTACGGCGCCAAAGCAGCTTCGTCGTCCGACAGAAGAATGTTTCTCGGATGCACCGCACCATGAATGATGTTCTGCGCGTGCAACTTTGCGAGTCCCTTCGCCACACTGATGATGATTCTGCGTTTCTTCTTTAAAGAAAAACAAACAAACAAAAAAGAATTATTGAATTCGACACTGATTCGATGCAATTACATCAAAAGGAAAATACGACATTCGTTTTCGTTCCGACAGATTGTACTCGTAGTACGGCATTTGCAGATACAACTTCCTTCTGCTCTTGGGACACAAAATGGCAGTGATGGGCACGAGTTCTTTGCACGATAAATTAGCGTACGGAGTAACTCGATTCACGAATTCTTCCATGTTGCTGTTATCCAAAATGTATTCCTTGAGAATGAAATCTTTGTCGAGTATTCTCGTTTTGAATACAATGTCGCGTCCTTCATGACTGTTGAACAGTTCGATGTCGTAATAAACCAACTCGCGACCTTCTTTCACGATGCTCGAATTCAACTGGAGAAAAATATAATTTTTTTAAACGAAAAAGAAACATGTAAAAATAAATACGAATTCGTGGTTCAACATCGGATTGAGTAAACGCAGTTCCGGGAAATGAACTTTGGACATGTGAACGAATTTCGCCTACGAGAAACGGGCGAATTAGATTTTATCGCGTAGGAATTCGATTTAATTTAATTTAATTTTTATGCTCACGGCTATTCTATCGCTTGTGGCAAAGGCAGCATGAAGTTTGTTTCGTATCGCAGACACTTCGTTTTTCAACAGCGACATTTTCTGGTCGTTATGCGATTGCTGTCGGAAGAAAAGAAAATATTTAATCGACGCGTCGAGTTCTACGATTTCTCCACTCACCAAATCTTCTTCCAAATCGTTCAGATCGGCCAATTTGTGTCTCAACTGCGATTTCAAGGACTTTATTTCCTGATCCAAATGCAAAAGCGGAGAAAAATCTGGAATTTTGTCCAACCAAGGAGTGAGAATTTTTCCAGTCTTACGGTATGAGTTATTATTATTATTTTTCTCATTATAGCACTCGACGCTCGACTCGACGAGTAATAAATATATTTATATTTGTTCTCGACCTGTGTGACCCTTCAGGCTAAAATAACTTCAATAGTTCACCACCAGATGGACGATTCACATCACATTCACACGAGCATTCACAGCCACACCACAGAATAACAATTATGTTATTCTGTGGCCACACGCCACAGCACCAAGATGGAAGACGTATCTAATGAAAGCCGTGAAGTAGAAGATGAAATCTATGAAAGCCGTGAAGTAGAAGATGAAATCTTGTTAGGCAATGACTTGAAAGTAAATATTTTCTACACGTTGGTTTTATATCGAGTAGTCAAATAAGGACCTAACAAACTAACCGGTGTAATGATAATTTTATTTTTACTCCTAAAACCAAGTGTGTGGAACATTTTTGCGGCTATCCGATTTATTTTTATTATCTTTTTCAGAAATTCGAGAAAATTTATCATACACAGCGTAATGGAAAAATGCAATATGAATATGCGTGGCGTTTGGTCCGAAGTAAGAACCCTGAAGATATCAAGAAAGGAATTGTTTTGTTAGAAGGTAAGAAAATGACATTTGTGTATCACGAAAATGACATTTGGGTATCACACTTATAGTAAAATACAAATTTCATTTCATAGATCTCAAAAGTGATGATAACGAGACAGCGAAACTAGCTTACTACTTCTACTTGGCGATAGGAAATGACAAATTAGGGGTAAAATAAAAAAATTAATGAAGTTTCATTACAGTTTTCAATAAAAATGAATTTTATAAAGGAATATACGCCAGCATTAAGAAACATTCGTTTACTACTGTCTGAACAACCATTAAATTATCAAGCGAAAGAGCTAGAAGAAGCCATTCAAAAACAAATGGAAAAGGGTAAATTAAAAAAAAAGAGTATTAAAAAGAAAAAATGAAACAGAATTTAATGAAATTTTCTACTACTGTCTGAAGAATCATCAAATCATCAAGCGAAAGAGCTAGAAGAAGCCAATAAAAAACGAATGGAAAAGGGTAAATTATAAAAAAAAGAGTATTAAAAAGAAAAAATGAAACAGAATTTAATGAAATTTTCAATTTTTTGCAAAAGGATTAATGAGAATCGCCATAGTTGGAAGTGTAGTCATCGCTTTGGGAAGTTTAATCGGATTAGGCATCGCTATGGCACGGAAATAAGTTTTTTCCTATCGCCCCGTTTCATTTTTTTTATAAGATTAAGGCGGATGTCGAGATTTAATTGATTGTGAGGAAAATATTTTGTAAGTCAGCTGCAAAAAGATTAATTTCAGTGGGAAATACTTTATTCAATATGATAATTTATTGGCATTTTGCACATTCCATATTATGGTACGACATATTTAAAGAAAAAAGAAATTGTATTAAAAAAAATATAGCACGTTTATCTTTGTACTTGGTCGAGTATTTAGCGTTGTATTAATCCAAATTAAGTTAATTTGATAAATTGTAGTTGATTTCTATTCATCATGCAAAACTATTTATTCTCACCAATTTCTGTGTGATATAAAATAAAAAAAGAAATAATGAAACACGAGGACAATGGAGACCATATTCCAGGTATAAAATATAAATTTATAATCTAAACTCAGTTCACTGAATGACTACCATAAAAATAATGCGATTTCAGGAAGTCCATTCACAGTAAAAATTGCTGGTGCTCCAGATGCAAGTAAAGTTCGAGTTTATGGCCCAGGTATCGAACCTGGTGTGTTAGCAAATTATCAGAGTAGATTTATCTGCGAGACCCGTGGGCCTGGAGCTGGTCAATTAACAATCCGAATACGAGGACCCAAAGGTATAATATTTCTAATATGAAAAAATAACAAGCTGAATCAATTCTATTTGTTTAAAGGTGCTTTTCGGGTCGAAATGCAACGAGAAAATCAAAAAGACAGAACGATATTATGCAAATACGATCCAACCGAACCTGGCGATTATCGCATCGAGGTGAAGTGGTCGGGTGATCACGTTCCTGGCAGCCCGTTCACCATCATGATTTTCGACACTCAAGAAGAATTAAATCGTTATTTGCAGGGTCAATTTAGTCCAGGCACGAGAAAAGACTTTTTCGGCCCCGTGACATATGGCACGGGATATGGACAGTTGTCGTTTGGGCAAAATTCTTGGAGGGGGTCACAAAATCAACTCTAAATAAATAAAAATAAAGATAAAGATAAATCAAAAATGTAATGAAACTTATATTATTATAGTACTTACTAATAAAGAGTTTAAATGATCTACTTATAACATTTTAAAAAGATATATATATTGTCACATTTATGCAGAAAAGAAAATAATTTTAATGTGTAACATTTAATCTTGTTTAATAAATCTCAAAAGAAAAAAATGGGTTTTAAATTAATTACAATACGCATCACTGACAAAAGAATATATATCTATATATATATATATTACTTATATAAATATTAATAAGGTAGAAACAAAATAGGCACAAAATGTGAAAATAAAATGCAAAATAAATATTAAAACTTAAACTCTCAAAACAATTAATGAAAACTCTTCAAGACACTTTGGGATATGTTTGTAAGCTTCAATAACAACTTGTATTAAAATATGCTCAACTATACCGTTGCTTCGAAAATTATGTGAAAAGTATTGCACAATTATCATTTCGTTTTTGCTATGCTACGACACGGTTCACAGTCAAATTTACACGAAATTTCTAAACAATAAAAAAGTGTAAAAAGAAAACTTAAAAGTATTTTCTGAATATTTTTCAGATAATTCTCTATTTTCAAATGTAGAAATAAATTATTAGAAATGCAAAATCTGCAAATATTTTAAATATTTTTGAGAAAACTAAAATTACGAACTTTCTAGAATAAGTTCAAATCATTTTTAAACCCAACAAAGTTCCATTTTCTCTCCAAAGAAGCGCCGACTCCTGATAATTCTTGCTTGAAAAGATTCGGAAACTTCATAAGAAGATTCTCGACGTCGCTCAATCGTAAAGAGGAATCGAGCCGCTGAACGTATGACCAGATGTAATCGACACTTGCACCGAAAGGATGAACGTGAAGAAATGTCGAGAGTAATCCTGAATTTAAAATTAAAATTAAATAAAATTGAACGTGCCGAGAGTTAAACATCATCACCTATTAATCTTGCTTCTGTAGCCGTGACCCGAGACCGAGATCCTTGGGACACCGAATCCGAGTTTATAGAATCCTCTCGACGATTGCTGTTATTACATTCCGACGTATCTTTCTCAATTATTATATCATTCCGTAGATTTTTACGAAGCTGTAAGATGCAAACAAAAATAATTATAAATTTTATGGATTTTTCTTTTTTAGTCGATATACCGTTTGCAATTGTTCTTCATCTTTTACCCGTTGCTGATTGGCTTGGATGAGTTGCTGCAAAAACAAGAATTAATTTTAAATGTTAAAAAAAAAAATTGAATTTCATCTCACTTGTTGCATTCCTTGCAAGGCTTGTTGTAAAACTTTAACTTGTTTATTTTTCTCATCCGATTCGTGTTTGCTATCCACTTTAATCAGATCTACTTCATTTTTATATGCTTCCAACTGACATCGAAGACTATCGTTTTCCTCCTTTAGTCCGTTTACCTGCATTGTAAGTGATGTGACTGCAAATTCAATATTCATAAATTAAATAAAAAAATTTAAAGTTAATTTTGGTAATTTTAGCGAATTACTTTGTTCAATGGCACTTTCTGGTTCAAATTTGGCTTTTTTGGACATCTGCTCTCCTTCTTCGTCACTGACTTCCATTTCATACTCGATTCTTTCATTAAGCGCATCTTCCAACTGAGCATTTTTAATTTCCTGAAAACATTAACCGGGGATTAAATTTCTAAATAAAAATCCCAAATAATTAGTACAAACGCTTAAACTGTTCCAGGTTAATCGAAAAAACTAAAGCTGCAGTCATTCGTTTTACTACTCCTCCATGAAGGTCCAATGAGTCTGATTTTTTTCGACAACTTTTCTTTTTACCTTCAGCGGGTCATTAATGATCCTGATCTCACTTACCTTTCATCAATAGCATTTTCTGTTATTTTTATAATAACAATTCCATTCCATCTCCCAGTTTACCTAGATTGCCTACAATCTTTATTTACAGTAATTTGCAAAGTGCAATTCAAACACAGACCAAAAAACTGTAACTTTAAGCATAGTTATACTGCAAACTGCTCACATTAAATACTGCTTAATTAGAGAGCCTCCGATATTTTCTTTCGTGACAAAAAAAAAGTGACTGCAATTTAATAAACCTCCCATTCATATACCCAGAATTTTTTTGAATAATCAAAAAGTCGTGCAACCCAATGCATGGAGTTTGTACGGATTTGGTTGCATGACTTGATGAAAAATATCTTATTTCGAATTTTGTTTTACTTATTAACTGATCCAACCCATGCCTACCTGCGCCTGCTTCCTCCAAATGTCGATGTTTTTCCTCTGCGCTTTGGTGAAGTGATCCCACACCTTCTGATGGACGGCAGCCACGAATACCTTCTCGATCTGACTAACTTCAAGGGGGGACAGAATATATAAAGGCGGCATAAGCCAAATCAAAATATTTTATGCATGAGGAAGGGAATAGACAGAACAAGAGATTCATCACAAGCCAAGAAAATTATACTCCACACAAACAGAAATAGAAGACAAAAAGCTCTAAAAGCGAGAAATTATAATTTAAATACGAGGGAAAGTTAGAACAAGAAAAAAACTACAGCGATAAGTTATTCATAAACAAATATTTAGAATTTAATTTTTAATTTTTTTTTATCCCATTAAACCCCGTAACTAAACATCCTTTCGTTTCCTATATTAAACTTAGCACTCGTCACTGGCCATTTGGATTTGCGACTGTAAATCTAAAACTCGATTAAAACTTGCTCGGGTAGCGATAGCCGCTAACGAATCCTGGAGATGAGACTCTTGACTTCCATCCTTTCTTGCTGGCTGAACACCTTACCCCTAAGTGACACCTAACGCAGCAATCCGACAAAACCTATCCTTCCAAGAATACATGAAACACGATGTTTGAACTGACTAAATTGATTCGACGTGTTCTTTCCGGTCTAACGTTCATTTCACATCAAATCGAATGGATTAATCGAAATAAACATTAGACGGAGAAAGGCCTTCACGTTTTGTATCGACATTGACTTACCAATCAATCATAACAAGTCTGATTATACACTACAAGCAAAATGAATGCACAAACGACAACACAACAAATACAAGAGTTCGTTAAGTAATGAAGCAAAAACTCCTTCAATTTGATCAATCAGAGCTTCTTTGGGAAGTAAACTTTCCTAATACTTACACTGAATTAGGATCCCTTGCATCCTTTGGTTGAGCATTTCCTTTGCTTTTAGCAATTCTTCTTCATACTGAGCTTTCTCGCTCATCAATCGCCGTACGTGACTATTGGTACTTTGAATCATACTGTAAAATTGGCCGCAGTTTCGTTTACTGCAATCACCTCGATCCAGCCACGTGATTAGTATTTGTACTGCTTTTTGAAACGTGTCGTCGACTAAAATTTCGAAAACAAAAACACTTAGTTGTCGTAAGGTAGTCGAGTAAAAATTAAAATAAAATATTTATTGCCTTTAATTTTTTCAGCCAATAAAGCTGCTTCGTGATCTGAATAGTGGACAATAGGAGGAGGACTAGGAGGACGCAAACGTTCTTGTTCCAAACGTTCTCGGTGTCGATGCTCTCTCTGAAGCTGCCTCTGTCGACACTCCCATTCGTACAAATCATCACGCGCTTGAGCATAATCTACGTGCAGTCGTCCCGTGTTTGGTGGATCCGTATTTGACCCAATTCTAATTCGATATCCTTATTCAACCAACAAAACAAATCAATAAAAATACTCTGTACTGTATTTATGATTTATTTTTTTTACCTGACAAAAATATGGCATTGTCAACATAACCTTCACTCTCGAACCGGATATGACAAAAATTTTTCTTGCTCATTCGACTCGTGGTTATTTCTCCACACCTTTCGAACACCTCCCGAATAATATCCTCAGTTATGTTTTCAGGAAGTCCACCGACAAAAACAGTCCTACATCCTGGAGGGCGTTCACGTGTTGTTGGCGGCGGGGCATCTAACAGGAAAAAAATGATTAACTATCACATATACAATTATACATAAAAATTGTCGAGATTCTATTTTCATACTAGGATTTGGCGGAAATAGGGTACAACTTTTACAATGAATGATTTCCTTAACGGGACCAGACATTACAGGCATCATTGGAAGTGGTGCGAGAGCGGGTTCACCTCCTGGCACGAATCCAAACTGGTTAAATCCAACTGGCATCATGTTCATCATGTTTGGATCTGATCCCATCGGAACCATAGGAAACATCATTCCCCACTGCTGCTGGGCACCGTCTACACTCGGAGGTAGTATTGCAGCAGGCGGAAGAGGCAGAGCGGAGTCTGAAAAAGGACTATTTGGACTCCCGTTGTCCCCTTTTTTATCCGTTCGTTCTCCACCTAAATAAAAATGTCGGTTATTATGTTTCGGTCGTGTGTAATATGTTTATCACTCACGTGGTCTGGAACTGGCTATGTCTCGCTCTCTGCGCTCTCTTTCTCGTCTCTCCGGACTTCGTCGACCCCTATCTTCGTCCCTTGCATTATTTTGAGCAGAAACTTTCTCTAATTTCATCGTAAGAGGCATCGGTGGTTTGTTTTTATTCATGTTGAATTCCAATGGTGCATCATTCGTTGCTGGGTTGACCAACGCAGCTCCACTAGGTACGGATGATAAAGGCCCCACTGACGTAACTGGGCCTGCAAGACCACCGATAATGGCTGATGGAATCTGAGATCCTAATAAAGATTGGGCTTGCAACATTGTCGGTGGAGCAGCTGTATGTAATTTAGTAATTGCGTAAGTTTTTTGATGGAGCGGTTGCCATATTCATGTTTTTATAGTTATTTTTTTTATACGAACCTTGTTTTCCAACTGTAATGCCTAGAAATGCATAAGGACCATCCATCAAAATAGGTGAATTCTAGACAAAAATCATATTTTAATTTGCAGCAGAAAAATCGAGAGAAGCCAGAAGCTTCCTTCTTCCACTGCGAGAATCGCACGTCTTCATCCACTCCACGACGCTCTATGATGCATCGTCTGCTCAATACTAGCGGTAGATGTCGCTCAGCAAAGTGCGGAAAGTTTATCTAAATTTTGAATAAAATTCTTCGATTTTTAACCCAACACATTATGGAATAATATCCTATTTTATTTTATAATTTGTACACACGTACAATTTAATAAAACATACAAATTTTAGCATACAAAAATATCGTAAGTAAATTAAATTTGAATGCTTTATAAATTTATTTTGATATAATTCTGAATGACGCTATTTAGAAATGCAGTAATAAAACACGATGCCTTTATTAATCGCTCATAGCATCCTCTACTTATGCCAATGGTTTTGGTTCATGATTTTCAGAGTTCTGAGACCTTTCCAATTCTTTTTTAAAATATTCGACTGTTTTATTGATACCGAGTAAAAAGGAAACCTATAATTAAAAAGAATTAAATACTACCAACCATTTTTTATCGTTTCCTAAATGATCTCACCTTAGGTTTCCAATTTAAGTATTTTATGGCACGAGAAATGTCTGGTTTCCTCCTTTGCGGGTCGTCTTCCACTTTATTCGTATAAACAATTTCGCTTTTCCCACCTATAAAATAAGACATAAAATAAAAACCTAATAAAAATTCCGATACCAAACTCTACGTACCAACTATGTCTTTTATGATAACAGCAAATTCGTTGATTGTTCTTTCTTCGGGATTTCCCAAATTAATGGGTTGAGAATAATTACTGTTCATCAACGCAATTGAACCTTCAACTAGATCAGACACATACTGAAAAGATCTTGTTTGTTTACCATTACCATATATCTATAAAACGTTTGATGCATTATATATCTGACACACAAATCAATTTCACCGTTCTTATTGTTATCGGTTCATTTTGCAAAGCTTGCAGTATGAAATTGCTCACTACACGACCATCGTTCATATGCATCCGGGGACCAAAAGTATTGAATATTCGAGCAACTCTGACGTCAATATTTTCCTGCTTCGAATAAGCATAACTCAATGTCTCTGCAACCCGTTTTCCTTCATCGTAACACGCTCTTGGGCCTATTGGATTCACGTGTCCCCAATATGTTTCACTTTGTGGATGCACTTCAGGGTCACCGTACACCTCGGATGTCGATGCTATTAATACACGAGCTCCAACTCTTTTAGCTAACCCTGCAATAAATTTAAATTTTAAAAAAATTAAACTATTTTTGATCCGTTTTCCCATTACCCAGAACGTTTATTGTCCCAACTGTGTTTGTTTTGATAGTTTTCACAGGATTGTGCATGTAATGGGGTGGTGATGCGGGTGATGCCAAGTGATATATTTGATCTACTAAAATGCCATTTTTTTTTAATATAGAAAATAATTCACTTATGGGAAAATAATATTTCTACCTTCGATGTAATGGGTTGACTATGTCGTGAACTCGTGATGCACCAATTCAAAATTTTCATGACCTATCCAATATTCTATGTTTCTTTTTCGTCCGGTGAAAAAATTATCAGCCACCGTTACATCGTGACCATCCATCATTAACCGATCAGTTAAATGAGATCCAATTGATCCCGCTCCACCAGTTATTAAAATTCGTTTCCTATCTTTATATGTGAGAAAGGAGACTTTTGGATATTGTTTTGGCGATACGTGCCTCTAAATTTTGTAGTCTCGTTTCGATGTTTATTATCGTGTTGTCTTCTACATTTGTTGGTTCAGAGCTGGAAAGACGACCGATTAAATTTTTTCTTTTTTTAAAATAAATACCGTAACAGTATTTTATTAAATTACCGAATTACTCTCGTCGCAGATACTTCAGAAATTTTAAAATATGTTATTGCACCTGAAAAATGATAAAAAAAAAAAATTAACTGCGATTTAAAAGTGTAATATACAGTACCGCCTACCAGTTAATATCAAAACAATACACATTAAACAAAATGAGAATAAAATCTTCATCCTTACAGAACTTAATTTCTTTATCATGGCACATACCAGAGACTGTGATAAAAAGTACGAGAAAAGAGTATAAAAAAAATTCATTCGGGGTGAAGAGCAATTTCAAACATGATAAAATTTATGTTTTAGCCGAACGGTTTCATGCCCATCTGCAATCACATGACATTTGAACGGCACAGCCACAGATGTGGTCAACAGCAAAAACAAACATATCGGTGAAATTCCCCACCCAGGTTTTCTCGGTACCGGACACAGGTCACATGACCGTGTGAGTTCACCTATTTAACGCTAGACGGCGTCTTTGATTTAAATTGTTTCTCCCAACCAAGACCACCTCAAGTAAAGACCTGATCTCCCAGGGCAAAACAGGCTGAATGGGCTGGTCCATAAATGGCCGCCATCCGCCACTGACTGCCACTAGATGGCGCAGGAGACACCCCCAGTTGTGTGACCTTGGTCTTGCCTTGATAGTATAGACCGAGGTATAGACTGAAGTAAAATTGTGGTCCGAGCTTAATTACCAGTAAATTTTATTGACTTAGTTAATGCAAATGATGATGAATATGAAGAAACAAAAGTAACTTCTATAACTTTAACATTTTTCTTGATAATGGCTTGTTTTGAATTTTTTTTGGATTTAAATAATCTACTCTATCGGTTGCTGTTTTGCCAAAGTTTTGGTTAAAAATTTTTATTATTCTAGATAATATGATGTTATGTAAATTTTGAGTGTGTTCTTCTTTTTCTGGGCATTCGGAACAGCCTAGCCAATCATGATATTTTAATTTGGGTAATATACAAATTTTCATTGTTTTACCAAAACTTTGGCATTTTGCAACTTTGGCAGCTGCTTTTAAAAAGTTATAAATGGCACCAATTAAATTTATAAATTTAACATTTGGGTACACCAATCCTCCTCTGTCCATTGCTTTTATCATCCCTAGGATTGGGAGATTTGAAGCAGGCCCACTTATTGCTTCATAACAACAATTATGGCGCTCGTAAACGTATCTTGTTATGAAGCCAGCGACAACAGCAATTGTTGCTCCAAAAATACTGTAGTTAGCAATTTCTGAAAAGTAAAGCATGTAAAAAATGTATTCAACTATATAAAACTTTTTACTGGACTTACGTGAAGGAGCCTGTATTTTGTTTAGTAATAACTGGCAATCTTCTGGCATATTTTCATTAGTAAAAGATGGTGCTGAGTTGCTAATAGTTGCATTCTTAATTATTACTTGTTTAAATATTTCCTGCAGGGGTTTAGCTGGGACATTTGCTGATTTTGATGGTGCAATCATGCCAATTTTTATTATTTTATCCAGTGCCTGTATAACTCCTGAAAGAAAATTTTTATTTATACATCAAAGGAATGAAGGTAAAATGGAGAACAAGTCAAAGCTCTTAATTTGTACCTATAGCAGTGGATTGGTCACATCCTCCTTGCAATTGACGAACTGAACTGAACAGTGATTCGATTTCATCACTGGAAAAATGGCCTGACAAAACATAGTGAATTCCAGAGTCAAGTAAAAATCTGAAAGTTTCATTTTAAAAAGGATTATGCATAAAATAGATTTTAAAATTTAGATTTAAACCATGAATAAAGATTTATTTTTTCCCACAATAAAACATTAAATTTTTTTTTGTGGGAAAAAATAACTTTTAAAGTAACGAAGTTACTTTTTTGAAGTAACTTTAATTGTAACGAGTTACATTTGAAAAAATTTAACGAAAATGTAACTACACTACTACAAAATAGTAACGGTAACGAGTTACATTTAAAAAGTAACTTCCCCAAGTCTGCTTGTAAACATTACTCCCTTTAAAAAAAATTTCAAATTCACTAAATCTTGCATGGATTCACTTTTGTGTATATAGTGACATGTAAATCATTTATCAAAAATCTTTCTATTTCTCTGAAATAAATTGCTTTCACTTGTAAACATTACTTTGAAGTTGGTTCCCAGTCTTTCCTCCTTATACTTTTAATCCATTCAGATCGCCTTGGTTCTCGACTTGGAATTTCATGGAAAGTAATTTTCACTCCTTCTTCTTCTTTTTGTTTTCTATGTTCTGGTTCACAAGTTGGCACAATACAAGTCACCATTTTTGTCAAGTATTAGTTGATTTTGCGGTGGTGAGTGATGTTTTCAAGTGATCGCGCTATTACCATGTGACTGACACAGGGGTGTTTGGGGCGACATCTGGTGGTGGATTTTTAAGACTTTTTGACCAGCCATTTTTACTCAGGAGATCAGGTCTTTACTTGAGGTGGTCTTGTCCCAACACAGGCGGGAAACTCACTTTTTGTTTTGATTTATCTCATTCTTGTTTCAAAATCAAAAAATAATCGACCATCATAATGACTAATGACGACAACAATGATGATACACCAGAAGTAGAAAATGAACAACCGGTAGAAGTGTTTCATAACAGTATCACGGAGGAAGAGGACGGTGCAATAAGTGAGACAAAAACTACTTGTTTTAAACCTCAAATGGTAACGATAACTTTGATTTGTCGTGTCTTTAAGGGATTGGAGAGATTTACATCCCTCCACCACCTGCGCCCGCTTGTACATTTGATTCCAAGGGACCAAGGCTTATTATCACGCACATTGAGAGTGAAAATTTCAAATCATATGCTGGAAAACAGCCATTAGGACCGTTTCATAAAGTAATAACTGGAGCTTGGTCGTCTATTCGTCTATTAACACGTAATTATTTCAATTCCAGAGCTTTACCTCGATCGTGGGACCCAATGGTAGTGGAAAATCCAACGTGATCGATTCCATGTTGTTTGTTTTCGGTTATAAAGCGCAGAAAATTCGATCCAAAAAAGTCGGAGTTCTAATTCACAACAGCAACAGACATCAGAATATAAGATCATGCACAGTTACTGTTTATTTTAAGAGAATTATTGATACGGTAAATTGATTTATACTTACTGTGGCCGCATGATGGTAATGATGCAATTAATTTCAGCCGGATGATGGGTTCGAGGATGTCCCAAATTCAAAATTTTCCATCTCCCGTACTGCTGATCGAGACAACACTTCATTTTACTGCATAAATAATCGAAGATGTCAATTTAAAGAAGTTGCTGCCTTATTACGCCATCACGGAGTTGATTTAGACCACAATCGCTTTCTTATCTTACAAGTAAAAACGATTTCGTATCAAAATCCATCGTAGGAGAATGAGATTAAATAATTTATGTTTTTTCACTGAAGGGCGAAGTTGAGCAAATTGCTTTGATGAAACCTAAATCGCAGACCGAACACGACACTGGGATGTTGGAATATTTAGAAGATATTATTGGAAGTAACCGGTTTAAGGAACCGATTGATATCCTGTCTAAGAAAGTGGAAGAATTAAATGATCAAAGAACTGAAAAAGTATTTTTTTTTGTAATTTTATAAAAGTAAATTCATTATTTAACTAATTACGTGACTGTCTTAAAATAGTTAAATCGAGTTAAGATGGTTGAGAAAGAAAAGGATGAATTGGAAGGGCCTAAAGACGAAGCCATTTCATACCTGCAGCAGGAAAACGAAATTATCCGTCTTAAAAACGTCCTCTTCCAGTGTCGTGGGTAAGTAAACCTAATGTAACAAATTACTAAATGCATCAATTTGTCATATTAACGATTTAAATTTTAATCTATTTAGATACGTAGCCAGTTTAAAGGAAAAAGATGCGGAAATTAAAAAGCAGGAGGTTGTAGATAGTTTGAAGGGGATGACGGATCTCATTGAAGAGATTAGCAACAAAGTAAAAGAAAACGAAGTATCTTACAAGAAGTGTGCTCAGGAACGTGACAAAACACTCAAAGATTTATACGCTGCAAAGACTCGATTTAACAAACTCGATGCACAAGACGTCCGATGTCGCGAAGATGTAAAACATGCCAAAACTCAGTTGACGAAATTGACCCACGATTTGACTAAGGAAAAACATAAGTTGGAGGATTACGAAGCATTGCCAGAAAAATTAGAGAACGACATCAAAGAATTAGCCGATCATCGAGAAAAACTGGAAGTAGATCAAAAGAAAGAAGAAAAAGCCGTATCTAAAGTCGTAGCTAGTTTGCGCGAGGAAACGAAGGGATTACAGGAAGAGAAAGATGTTCACGAAGCAAAGTTGGTGAAATTGAAGGAAGATGTTGATGAGAAGAAATCTAGAATGGATCTTGCACAAGCCGAGTTGAACATTTATTTGAGTACAGAAGAAACCGAAAAGAAAAAATTAGAAGAAATGCAACAAACGTACCAACAAGTCTGCACAGATATCGATCAGTACAAAAAGTATTACCTTCATGTTTTTAGATGTTTGCATTTGTAATTAACAATTTCTTTTTTGTATAAACTAGTCAAGTAAAAGAGCTGAAGAAGAACATTCCAGGTATTCGCAAGACCGTGGACTCTGCAAAGAAGGAATTAATTGCTGTGACTGCGAAGGAAAAGAGTGCTTCAGATGAGGTTAATATTGTGATAATGCATTTTGATGAGTTTAAAAATTTTAAATGAATATTATTTGTTTTAGTTGCGAGAGAAGAGAACTAAAATGGAAGAAGCGCGTGCGTCAATGCAAGCTTTTAAGAGTAAAAACCGTGTGTTAAATGCCATTATGGAAGAAAAGGCGAATGGAAATATTCCTGGGGTGTTTGGTCGTTTGGTTAGTATTCTGTTGCACTACTATTAATAAAACATTTGTCAAATTAATTGAATTTTATAGGGTGATCTTGGAGCCATCGATGAAAAGTATGATGTGGCTATTTCCACTGCTTGCGGTGCATTGGACAACATCGTGACGGACACTATAGACACTGCTCAGAAGAGTGTTGATTTTCTTAAACGTAATAATGTCGGGCATGCAACGTTTATTGGATTGGATAAAATGGAAAGATGGAAAAACCATGCAAATTCGCGGATTAATACGTTAGAAAATCTATTATTCGCGCTTTGAGAAAATTTTACTAATGTTTTATATTTTTAGGCCTGAAAATGTTCCACGTCTCTTTGATTTAATTCGTGTGAATGATAACCGAATCTTACCTGCCTTCTATTTCGCACTGCGAGATACCCTCGTAGCAAACGATTTGACTCAAGCTAATCGCATCGCATTTAATGGATCCACTAGGTATCGAGTGGTGACCTTAAAAGGCCAATTGATTGACCAGTCGGGAACCATGTCCAGAGGTGGAAATCGCGTTTCTAAAGGTCGCATGGGAACAAACGTTGTGACAACAGATTACTCACGAGAAGACGTCGAGAAGATGTCAAAAAAAGTCGATGAATTAACGGGAGCTGTGATTCAGTTGCGAAAACGGAAAGAAGAGTTGGAAGCGATTACGTCAAACAATTCGAAAGAACAGGAAACTATGGAAAGAGATTATGAGAAATTATCTAAAGAAATTGAAGTAAGATTGATAGCAGCATTTCTCTAAAAATCATACAAGTAATACATACCCTTTTCGTTAGGCTTTAATACAACATGAAGGATTGTTAACTACGAATATTAAGAATCAACAGAATCGAGTAAAGGACTTCGAACCGGATCAGAAGAAAGTTGCCAGCATGAAGAAAGACGTCGCAGCTAAAACTAAAGGTGGTTATTTAACTTTTAAGAAAGTTTTAAGCCATAAACTAATTTATTCTCTGCTCGTTAACAGAATTTGATAAAGCTGCCGAAGCGTCGTCTGCTGTTGAAAAAGAAGTACAAAGATTACACAACATTACGTATCATGGAAGTGAGTGGAGAAAAGATGAAAGCGGCCCAAAAGAAATTAGATGCCATAAACAAGAAAATAGAGGGTGTTGACGCCGCCATAACGAAGGCAAAAGTGGCAATGAAAACTGCTGAAAGGTAAACATTTGAAGTGTTTAATAATAAAGCTTTTTTAATTAAATTATTCGATAATTCCAGGAACAAGACGCAGAGTAAACGAAAAATTAAAACCATGGAAGCTGATGAGAAAGAATATTCGGAAAAAGCTGTTAAATTACATGAAGAATTAACTAAACTCGACGCTGATGCAGCACAATTAGTTGAAGAAATCGAAAAATTCAAGACCGCCGAAGAAGAACAAGGAAATACGGTGACCGAAGCCAAACAAGAATTAAGGAAATTGCAAACAGAATTGGGCAAATATAATAACGAGAAGATGCAAGTAGATCATAAGTTGGAACAGTGTTCGAAAGACGTCAGTGAAGCTACCCAGCAAGTGAAACTTTGGAAGAAAGAAGTATGGCACTCTTTATTTAAGCATTAAAACATTAACTAATAATTTATTATGATCCATTTCTGTTTTAGTTAAAGAAGTTAGAACTACACGAAATCGAAGGAGAAACAAACGAGCCATTTAAAATTTACAGCGAAGAGGAATTAAAACCTAAAGACCCGAAAGGAATCGGTTACAGCATCACTCTACACGAGGAGGAACTGGGAAAGAAAAAAGTTAATTTAGGAGTCATTGGTGAATACAGGAAGAAAGAAAAATTGTACAAACAAAGACAAGCTGATTTGGATGCAGTTACGGCACTAAGAAATGGTCAGAGAAATGCATACGAAGATCTTCGCAAGAGGCGACTGAACGAATTTATGACTGGTTTTGGCATTATCACACAGAAGTTAAAGGAAATGTACCAAATGATTACTCTTGGTGGCGATGCAGAACTGGAATTGATCGATTCTCTCGATCCTTTTTCGGAAGGAATAACATTCAGGTGGGACCGTTGAACGTATTTTAAATGTATCGTGCTGAAATAATTTTGTCATTTACCTTTCAGTGTACGTCCGCCTAAGAAATCGTGGAAAAATATCTCGAATTTAAGTGGCGGTGAAAAAACGCTCAGTTCACTCGCTTTGGTATTTGCTCTTCATTACTACAAACCAACTCCACTTTACGTCATGGATGAAATCGATGCAGCTCTTGATTTCCGTAATGTGTCGATCGTGGGTAATTACATCAAGGAACGTACGAGAAATGCTCAGTTTATCGTCATATCGCTCCGAAACAACATGTTCGAATTGGCTGATCGCCTTGTGGGTATTTACAAGACCGACGACTGCACAAAATCTGTTACCATCAATCCTACCGAGTTAGCAAAGCAAAGGGTCGAGTCTATGGATGCTGAATAAAGCATGACTCGCATTTGAAGTATTTAAAATTTGATTTTCTTACTAATTTCCATAAAAAGGATGCATTTAAGACTTACATGGAAATAATTTTGCAAGCTCTTGTACGAATTAGCATAACAAAACTGTAATTTTAATAAACTTTCATTACGCAAATGCAAGTTGTTGTAATTCTTAATTACGTTTCACAATAAATAAAACTCAAAACATAAAGAACGTTAAATTTATAGTTTATTAGAAAACAGTTTTAACTACTAAATACAAATACTCAGTCAAAGAAGTACTTCCATTAATAAAATAAGATATAATAACGTGAATTAGATTACAACTCTTACAATAAAGGTTACTCTGTTTTGTTAACATTTACTTGAGATGCCTATACTCGACTGCCTTCGGTGTTGGTACGTCAAGTGTGTCCGCAACCGCGAATCTCTGTTTTTATAATGTTCGTTGAAATCCAATCGGAAACTGAGAAACTGTAGCGAAACATCCCTGTGACTGGTTAACATGAGAAGAAATTTCTGAACCATATCCTAGTTTCAGAATGGAATAATTAATAAACCACTTATCAGTAATTATTACACAATTTATTTACCTGGTAGGATTGGCTTAAAATTCGTAATTTAGCTCTAGTAGTTGGAATTACAGTTTTGAGCAGTTCTTGGAAGATTTGTCTGTCTGCTTCCACCGTCAGTTCATCTTCACCCCATTTCCCCTATTCAAAAACAACATTATCAAACACTTTTACTTTTTTTTAAAAAAAAAAGAATTTATTTAAAGCACCTTATCACTTTTGCACTGCATTCGAACCTCGGCATCGCTCATGTTTTGAACTTCATGCAAAGCACGTTGGCACAGCTGCTCTTGAATCGTTTGCAGTTGAATTATGAGATCATAAATAGCTCTTAATTGTGTGAGTAATTCCTTGGATTCGTCGTCCAGGAGAGCACGAGCCATTATAGTTTCCAGAAATTCTTCATGAGCAGCAATAATTTCATCCAAATCTTCGGCAGATTTGACTTTACGTTCGAGTACATCCCACGAGCATTCCATCACTTCAAAAGTGATGTAGTATTGGATCTGTTGAACGAAATGAACCATTTCACTTGCCAACATGTAGCACTGATGCAATACGGGATTCAATTCAGGGATGACTCGTAAAATTCGTCCGTGTGACATCTGCGACTTCCAGATGTTTGACAGTACGTACTCCATCCGCTTCGCTCGCCAAAGAGCATTAAATAGTCGCAAATACGTCATTACCACACTGGGCGAAAACACCTAAGTAATTCAAGGCAAAATTTTTACACCGAAGTTTATGTACCGTAGTAAAAATGTAATTTATTTACTGTTCCTATTGGTCCATCAACGTGATAATCCAGACTAAACACGTCCCAGCCAAAATCACCAGGTGAAACCTACGGTTAATAACAGCACTTAAAATTTTGGTAATTTAAAATGAAGAGATTTGTTTTACTTCTAATAATCGCACGTCCAAGCGCTTTAGTATATCTGGATCATCAAATTGAGCATTAGTGGCACGAATGGCAGCTTCTAAGCTACCCGACAAGTTGTGACGATATAACTGGCATGCAGGTTTAGAGAGGTCCGACTCCAGAATGTCCATCAAATGTCGTATGAAATCACCTTGACCCAATAATAAATACCGTCTCATCGCCTTTAAAATAAATAAATAAATAAATAAATTTAAATTCTAATGAAATTTTACGAAAGTTTAAATTACTTTTAAATGATCCATGAATTTATATTTTGTCTGCATCACGTCCAATAGCCTCCTACTCGTTTCTTTGTAAGCCATGTCAACAACATTTTGTAAATAACCTTCTTGGTCTAATAACAAAACAAAATTTAATAAAAATAGATGATTCACTCGAAAATGATGTCATACATGTCTTGCAATCTAATGAATCTCGAATACCGTAGCATCACGGTCCTTTAAAGGCGTCGGATCCTGACAA